>LS055281.1:0-17855 GCA_900241095.1 Acartia tonsa
CCTATTCATAATTTGTGGCTGAAATTATCAGGAATTGAATATGCTCATATTCTACATATTTTTATCAAGTTTCATTAAGATTTGTCTATAAATTGCGATGCTAGATCGATTCCTAGATTTTAAAATTTTCGTGGTTTTTAAGGTTGCGTGATTTTTAAGGTTTCCTTATTTCCCTATTTTATCAACATTAATGTTTATTGTATGAAACTGCTTTATAGCATTTTTTTTCCGATATCCATTCATAATTTTTGAGCTTTGCTACTTATGGATGTTGTCATCATTGTTTTTCTTTTTAAATCAAAAGTACGAAAAAATTAGGTTGATCAAATCTCTTGGTGCACAGCCCCTAGAGGCTAGGAGCGAAGCCGCTAGTATTAAATAAAGTAGTCAGCTTTTTTTTGTCTCTCTAACCGCAGAACTGATATGGTTCTCCTTTACAGTGAAGCTTCTTATAAGTCCTGGGAAGGTTTTTAACTATTTTTGGGGGAGGGTATCTCCACCATCGGAAGAGAAATAGCCCCTAGAAAAAATGTTCCCCTACCCAACATTTTCCCCGTTTAAACCTAAAAATGCAAGTGAATTGTCTACTATTCCCACTCCTCATTGCCTAAGGTATCCCTAGATGCGTCAAGGGGCGTAACCGCTAGTACATATATAAACTTTTGCAAAATAGCGTTTTTATTAGATACTGTTTAGGAACATATTTACATTTTTAGGACTTAATTATATAGGTAACAATTTAGAGTTGCTACACTTTTTAGCTATTACAGGAATCATCATGCAAAGTTTGAAATGAATAGAAAATTCTACATGCCTAAATTAACGATAAGAGCGTATATTTACAAAAGCTTCGCTTATAAATATTACTAGAGGCTGTGCCCCTAGCTGCCCTGTATTCTTAGGGATTGGGAAGGGCGAAAATAATGGCCTAAAACTATCCAAAACTAAGGAAAAAAAGCCGGGGAACTATTTATAGCATTCCTGAAGTGAGAACACAATCGGTTCAGTAGTTATTGAGATCTTAAGATACAGACAAAAACCCTTACTACTTTGTATATTAGGATTAGTTAATTCATTACAATTCAAAACAGCAGCAATCATTATTATGGAAAGCTAAACAGATCTATAGTATAGATGTACATACAATACAGACAACTACCTCCCTTCCTTTTTCAAGGACCATTTTAGTCTGCTTCAAAATCTTTTCTGCTACTTCACTGTTAATATAAGCGACACCATTGGTTGATTTTCGATGACCCAATATTTGCACAAGGCGGTTGCGAAGGGGAGATACAGTTATTTAACAATTTCTCCCTCTAGTGTTTTACTCCAATGGAAGCTACTCCAAAATAAAAATTGTGCCTACTTGCCTGTGGTAGACCAGAATTATGATTATATTGATGCATTTGTGACAATACTTTCCCATCCATCTTTCTACTCTCTTCATACATACTTGATACTTCATTCTAAATAGTATAGCAATTATATAAAAGTAAAACAATGTCTGACTGTCTATGTATCTGTGTCGGTGAGTGTGAAGCGGGGTAATTGACTACCCCTCCCCCCCTCCAAAACATATTAAAAGGTGAAGGAGGGGGGTGGGGGGGGTGAAGAATTGCAACACTAATCAATTTTTTTACCCCCAATTTTGAGAGAGGTAACAAAACATTTATCCCTACCCCTGAAAAAAGCTTTAAATAATCACCATATAAAAGTAACAGAATGTCTGACTGTCTATGTGTCTGTGTCTGCCCCCCCAAAAAAAGGGTGGGGGGATTGCAACCTTCATAAAAAAACGTTTATCCCAATTTCAACACCTAAAAAATTCTAATTATCACCCCTTATTGAGGTTATGTACCCTACCAAAAAAAGAGAGTATATTATGGATGTTTTCATCTTTGTTTGATAATATTGCCATCCTCACCTTGCCCTTGGCTGAGTCCATGTGATGTTGGTACATTTGGGATCTAGATGTCTCATGCACATGTCCGTCTCCACTCACCTACAAGTATTGTAAGTTCTAGGGTCGGCAATCCGCCGAATTTATGGGTCGGATTCGGATTCTTACAAAAATACACCAAAAAAATAAAGCGGATTAATCCGTGTACTGCGGATTCTTATTTTTTTACGGATTGCGGATTTTCGGATTCCGGATTCTAGCAATATTTGAAAAGGTCTTTTTATAAGTAAAAAAAATCCAGCACCTACTGCGGACATTTTCTAACACTTACATGAAAACATTCTGTAAAAATAATATACAAAAGAACTTGGAATGCTACCCACCAATTTAATTGTAGTAAAGAAACAATAAAATAGTTTTTGGTTTTTCTCTGCCACATTTTAAATAAAAAGTTTTTAAGTGCCACAAAATTTAAAAAAAATTAACAATCCGAATCCTTTATTTTAATTGCGGATTCTGGATTCAAAAATTGCACGGATTGCGGATTTCGATTCTGGATTCGGATTGCCAACCCTAAATGAATGAATGATTCCTTGAACATAGGCGCTCTCACACAAAGTACCCTGTTGAGCACTGATTCGTTATTTTTATGATCTAATAGGTACTGATTAGCCCCGCAAGGTTAAGGCCGCCCCACAGGGGTTATCATAGCCCAACAGGCTTGTGTGTAAGCACCAATATAACTAAATATTTTCCAATGAGTTCAATTTACATTATTGTTATTTTTTCTGTCCTACTTATGGACGAAAATGTAGTTGTTTTTAAAAAAGTATTAAGGTTTATAGGTTTCCTTATATAAAATGAAAACAGGATGCATGAGTCTATATGTCTGTAGCTCAAGATCTCACTCAATGCTGGGCCGATATGGTTCTCCTTTACAGTGAAGTTTCTTATACAAACAAGAAAGGTTTTTCTCGTATGCATTCGAATCCGGTGGATAGGAACCGGTTCTCATTTATACGAAAAAACTATGTCTAGCATAGTATTATATACAGTTTTCTACGAATATATAAATTCTATATCCGCGAAAAGCTGTTTATAATACGATGCGAGAAATAGCTAATACATTTTTTTGTGAAAGGATTAAATCACTCTTACAAGTTAAATGTTCCCTAGAAAACATAAGCCTCCACTAATATTTTTTTCTAGAAATAAAATTGGTGGGTCGCCTCCGCCCCCTACCCCAACTCACTTAAGTGGCCACAGATACCTCCAGGGCGTATCTTTAAGTAATCATATTATAAAAAGTAGTAGGTAAGAGTTTTTGTCTGAAGCTTAAGATCTCAATATCTACTGAACCGATTTAGTTTTCTTTTCTAAGTCAGCTTCACATAGATCATGTAGGCTATGGTTTTAGGCAATTCAATTTTTTACTTAATTCTTGGGTTGGTTTTAAGCTATTTCTTGTGTGTATATAATCCGTTAAATACAGAAATGAAAGGCTTCCTTACCCTTTTTGTGGAGGAGGATGAGACAAACTTTTTCGAGGATGAAGTGACGTGTCTGGTGTGCTTTATGGAGTTGGACTCATTCTGTGGAGTTTGTCCTTGTTCAGGGATGGACTGATTCACCTAGATACAGGAATATCAAGGGATAAATAAACATACATTCTCAATGATGATAAACAAAATTACCCCTTCCATTTAAACTATATTGGTTGAAAATTTTTAGTTTTGAACTAACGAATCAAAATTCAACGAAACTTTTGGTATCAGTGTAATCTAAAGTCTACTTAAATAGGTATAAAAATTCAAAGTCTATGACAATTATACCCTTACATAGCAAAGATAATACTTTTGAACCATAGTCCATTAAACAAAACAAAAAATCGAAAAAAACTAGGTACATAAGTGTAAGTATTAAACTAGTAGGAAATGGTAACTTGAAACGTGTTTGCGTGCGATTATTAGTTGACAGAACGACATAACTTAGATATAGAAAGAGTGAGCTCTCATGAGACAGCAGCTGGTCAAGTCATAATGTGCTTGAGCATGGAGCTAGAGCTGGCACCTAGTGGCTATACAAAAGTATCTCAAACTACTCCATAACGACTTATAGATGAACCAATCAAGAAACTGCGCTACCTAAAGTAAACCACTTAATGTCACTATAATCTTGATTCGAAACCGATTAATATCCGGTGGATTAGAACCGGTTCTCAGCCATACGAAAAATTATGTGTAGTATCGTAGGTAGTATATCCAGTTTTCTACGAATATAAGAATGTACAGTCATAAGTTTAAAACCAGTTTTTTTTAGCCCATGCCTTCGACATCTCGTGGCTAAAACACCTGGTTTAAATCTTATATTTGTACATTTTATATCCACGGAAAGCTGTTTATAATAACTATTACCTTTATTGTGACTTTATGATCCTGAAACCTTGGACTAATTTCTTTATCCTCCCTGTGTATGGAGGGTCCCCTGTCCCCCCTCTCACTCCCCACCCTAATCCGCAGCACCTCCCCCGTGTGAGGCGTAGCCGCCATCGTCTCCATGGATCCACTGCGGCTGCCCCCGCCAGCTGCCATCCGCCGAGCATTGTATATCTCGCCGACGACGCCATTTGCCAATAAATGCGACGTAGCCGGGCTTTCACCGTAGTAATAAGTTTTGGCGGGAGTTCGGCCATTGTTTGGGCTCGTTACGCCGCCGCCACCGCCACCAGAACTGCCAAAGCTACCGCCGCTGTTCAGCTTGGGTATCCGGCTGGTTGGACTGAAAGGCGGCGATGTTTGGCGGGAGGAGCCGCCGTTTTCGGCTGTTGGACTTGTGACATTACTGTTACTTCCTACACAAAATAAAAACTATATAGATAGATATGCATATTTTTTGCCTGTCTTTAGAGCATAACAGAGGATCAGAAGAAAGAGAGAGAGAGAGGGAAGAGAGAAAATCTAATAAGAAAGGTGAATGTTGATACCTCCAGCGGACGGCCGCCTCGCGGCTGGATCATTGCTGACTGGAATCCGACTACCAACGCTTAACTTTCGCGGATAATCTAAATTAAATATATTTTCACTTTTAGTTAATAGGTTTTATTTTCTCGATTTCGTACCTAGGCAATCCTACAGCTACAAAATGTATAGGTATATCTACCTAGAGGCAGGAATTAAGAAACTCATTTGAATAAAATATATTATATTCTTGACAATAAAATTTGGACAAAAAACTTTATTGTTAGGTAGGTTTAATTATTAGTTTTCAATCAGGGATTCTAATACCCGTTTCTAGGTGAACTACTAAGAATCTTATTATCTTTTTTGTTCGCTCTAAAACTTGTAGTAATTTAAGTGAATTTAGATTGGTTAGTTTCAAAAAAGTAACTTTTCAATTAACAATTCTATTCTGCGGAAGGGATAAAGTACATTTAACATAAATTTAGAATCCATTGTCTTATCCCTTATAATCAAATGCCTTAGTATATAATATTACCTTGAGCTTGAATATTTGATTTGGAGGCACTGTTATTCTTTTGTACTTGACTGGCTGAACTGTGTTGTGAACTGGTACTGCTGGTGTGCACCGGACTACTGCTGCTAATCATACCTGACCGTTTACCTGTATTCTCAGGACTTGGTCTAAACAAATTGATTATGAGGATATGATGACGAAATTATTTAAGAATTTATTAATTACATATGTGTAACTAGCAGCTACGCCCCTAGCATCTAGGTGTTCTTTATTTAGAGGGGTGAGATAGAGGGTAGAATAAAAGGCTAAACCGATCCCAGGGCTTGAATATAAAAAAAGTACTTCTGAATTACCTGGAACTTTTATTATTGTGAACGGGCGAAGGACTGCGAGGAGATCTGTAGACAGCTGCAGCTGAAAGGGGACTACTTGGACTCAAAACTGTACAAATTAAGCCTTTGTTTTCATTGGTCATTGATTTAAGTAATGGAGTTTTATAAATATACTTTTTAGCAGCGAATCTACTCTATATTTCACTATGGCTGTACGTCAGTCAGTCAATCCGTAGCGCTATTGTGGAAATGTGATTTTCTCGCTGTCATTTCTTTGACATATGTGCATCTATTCTATAAAAATGTTTTGTCCGTCTGTCTGTTTTTAGGCATGCTTTAAAAGACAAAAACCTTATTTATAAAAGGTTTTTCGATTTTAAACGAGTTTTTGTACATTAACTCTCTTAACTATCTGATATAACAACCGAACTTCTGCGCTAACAAATATTTTTGTACTTTTTTGTTATGTTAAGATTTTAATATTGACAATGAAGCTCCATTTAAAAAACATCTATAGGTATAGTCCCCCTTTTCGTGGCAACGCTCCTTAAGGGGCGATTCTTCGTATTTACAGTAGCTTTTTCTCCAATTTCTAGCCCCCTGCGGGGCCATTTGCCGAACCCTGCGGGGCAATCACCTAAACCAATAAAACCTAAACTAAAATAACCTATCAAAAGCCATTTTGAAAATACGACGAATCGCCACTTAAGGGACTATACCCAAATCTTTTGTAAGGTGGATTTTTTACTTTTAAAAAAATTACAAGAAAACTAAGAATTTCCTCGTCTTGAGACTGGACTGCCAAGTGGCGGCGGTGTGCTGGAATCTTCTCTAGAATATTCACCGCGCCGCGTATTGGCGGCTATAGAAGCTGAGAGAGGAATGCGTGAAGGTCTGTGCTGGGTTGTGGGGGTGTTTATACTGTTATTACTTGTCACTTTAGACGGGTTATCCCTGAAAAAGTAATCCTATTATATAAAGTAGTAAGGTTTTTTGTCTGTAGCTGAAGATTTTGGTAACGAGCCCAAACCATTGGTGTTTCCACTTTGGGAAAGGTTCAAATAGTTTCAGGAATTATTTTACACTACTTTATTTTCAGATTTTAGTATTAGGATGGTTTTAGGCTAATTTTCTCTCTTTCTCATCTCCTTGATACTAGGGGTGCAGCTGCTAGTTTGTTAAATAGTAAAATAACTATGATATTTTCATATTGAGGATTATTTTACAACAACCAATAATTGATGTAATTATAAATATCTACCTAGGTATTTTCATAAAAAAAATATATTTTTTTTAAATTTAAGCCTTAATTGCTCTTTTTTTGTGCAGAGTCCCTTTAAGGTCTTTTTGTAAGCACTCACCTTGAATAGTTTTGTCTGGCAGAATCTAGAGGATAATCTAGATCATGTTCAGGATTATGACTAGTGGAGAGGGGAACATGAGCACTGTAGCGCTGCTTGCGCCCAGCATCTACGTAGCTACTACTGCTGGTGTCATGGCTGCTGCGTAGTTGACTCGAGGAAGAGGAGGAAACTCTGATTATATTGCTACCATCAACATCACTGTTGCATAGGTTATGTTTACTTTTATATTAACTAGCTTACATAACTACAAACTTAAAATACTTGTATTATACTTCTACTTTACTGGAAATGGAAGAAAAGTAATTCTAATCTTAATTGATAGATCATTGTTATTAGTTTTGCAAAATTATTATTTTGGAGAAGAAAAGTATACCTATTTATCTACCCCTTTTGAACTGAAATATAATTTTAAAAATAAACACATTCCTTCTAAGATTAAAGGACTCTACGCGACCAGCTGCCTCAGGTACCAGCCGCGAGAATGCCGCGCTACGTGGGTCAGCACTGGCCGGTCGTACAGGAGTATAAGCATCAGTATCATAATGACCGCCACTCATATTCACAGATGCATTATCCGCAGTTAATCGGTGCATGGAAACACTGGCACCACGAGGTTGCTGTTTGCCGCCAATTGGGCTGCGCGTGTGGCCGCGTTCCATGCTGTTGTGCCCGGATGAGTGTCGGCCAATACTGGCCGACTCTTCAAGCATGCTAATCACAGTTCTATCTAGCTCATCCTACAATACAAGGTGAAATTCATTTTCTTAAATAATCCTAATATTATTGTTTCTAAAGAAAACGTTGTGTCTTTGTAAATGTGCGCTTTAAATGTACGAATTTAGGCATTGTATATATTAGGCATGCTAAGAAATATGTATAGCTTACGTGATGTACCTGTTCCTGGGATGGAGGAAGAGGCGAGGGGGGAGGGTACACAGTATCTGTATACATAGGAGGGGGCGTGGGTGCTGTAACCAGATGGGCGGAGCCTGACGGAGTCACCTGAGTTGACCGGGGCGTTGACGTGCTATTCCGAAATTGTTCTGGCGGGGCTGGAGTTTGGGTGTGCAGACTTACGTCGGAAGAAGTGTTAGTCTGACTCAATTCCTAAAAAAAATGTTGTACAGTAACTCAAATAATTAAAATTGCATACAAAATATGTTTATCGAAATGTGTTTAGACACTAAAATTATGAAAAAAGAACCTAGTCTTCTCAGAAAAATACAACTTTCCTATGTAAGAAAGAAAAACTAATTTTGATCTTTCCATCAAAGTGCTTGGCAAGCAAAGAATTCCCCCCCCTCCAATTTCATTGTTTTTAAAAAATAAATTGAAAATGAGGGGGGAGAGGAGTTTTTTTTTTCGTTGTCTAACCCCTATTTCGTGGGACACCCCTGTACTGTATAAAACCTAACTTAAATCAGGGATGTATAATCTGCAAATTTAACCCTGCTAAAGAGAGGGGAAAAAAATTAAGAGAACTGAAAATTTCCCTCCCCCCAATTTTGTCCCCTCCTTAGTGAAAAAAAACTAAAAGAATGTGTGGGAGGGAATTTAATTATATGAATAATAAAAAAAAATTCTAAAAATATTTTTCCATTTTTCCCCTTCTTTGCTGGAAAAAAAACTAATAAAAAATATAATGAATCTAGTGCAGAATATACACCCCTGACAAAAGTAAAAAAAACTACCTACCCCTTCTTATCTAAAAATAAAAAGAGGATCTTCTGTGCTCGAATATGCAATTTGAGGCAAACGACGACTAACTTTGATCACAAAAAAAAACTTACAAGGGGATTGACTTCAATAGATACATCAGGCTCGAGGCTCTCACTATGACGGTCATATTCGGGTTCTCCGCCACTAACTGTGTCATTCAAACTAAATTAATCAAATATTTAATCAAATTATAAAAAGTAGTAAGATTTTTTTTTGTCTAAAGCTGTAAGATTTCAATAACCACTGAACCGAATAAGTTCTCCAATTAAGTTAAGCTTGACATAGATCCCAGAGTGCTTTTAGGGTATTTATTTTACTAAGATTTAAGTCTTGGGATTGTTTTAGGCTATTTTTGCAACCTTCGAATACAGAACCCCTAGATCCTAGGGGCGCAGTTTCTAGTAAAGTTTAAAACACGTCTGTCCCATAAATCACTAGACACTAAGACAATTAAATAATCCATTTTCAAAAGAATGGGGTTAAAAAAGATCATATGTACACCGAAAAGTTGGGTAATTTGAATAGGATTTTTTTTTGTACTTGAAGGCCTATTTTCAGAATCAATTATTAAGCTTATGGGGTCAAGAAACTCCTTTTTCAACTTTTTAGAAACATAGCAGGATATTTAAAATCTAAGGTTTACAAAAAAGATTTTGCTATTATTATTTGGCCTTGAGAAGAAAAAGAATAACGAATCAAAACTAAATATTTTTTTTAATTCTAGTGTAAAAAAATTTCTGCTTTAGTATCATATAAACATTCTATCTAAAGAGGGTTAAAGGCGAATTTACCTGTGGTCATTTTGATCTTCTAATGAAGTCTGGCTGGCAAGACGACTTAGTCTGTGAACATTCTCTTCGTCTCTCTAAATTAATATTTATCGTTTAGTTCTACATAAAATTGACTTCATTTGTGTAGGTATTGGGTTTTGTTAAAAAGGGGGAGGGGTCAAAATCCAGTAAATTTTGTAGTATTCACCCCCTGTATACCCCACTTCTATACGTCCCTGGTATCATAACAATATCGTTGAATAGTTACATATGAAAATACTTTCAACATCTTACCTTTTATTTAGGTACCTAAGTAAAATTAGGAAAATTAAATAAGTGTTTACGTATGAGATTAACTAAACCTTACTTGGATTGCTTGTAGGGAAAAATGTCGTTCTTTTTCAGAGAATGGTTGTCGGTAACCGGCCTCCTCTTCCGCCGACGGAATGTTCGGCGTGCCGAACGGTTTCTCCGCCTGTTCCTCTGGCGGCGAAGGTCCGGCCAGGTGGAGGCCGCTTTTCTTGAGTTCGTCCAGGTTGGTTCGCAGACTTTCTATCACTTTGTCGTCGTCGTAACCGAAGTTGAGGCCCAGAGTCACCTAGATGGTTCAAAATTTTTGATCAAGATCTTTAGAACTTTTACACCCCCATTTTTTTTGAAAAAATGTAAATAAGGGGGTTGTGGTTTTTCTTGGTAACTTTAGTTCAGGATAGGTTGGGTTGAATTGGTTACTGGGGTTTATAATAAGATTATTTCCCATCCCTTATCTTCAATTTAGTTTAAAAAACAAGAGAGGGGAGAATCTGTTCTTGACAAGCAAAGCACTTAATGTGAAAGCCCGGTATCTATTTTTTACATAAAAAATTAGGAATAAGTTCTTTGGTCCCCAGATAATTTTCCTTTTTCTTATCCCTTTATTTAGATCCTTGAGAATATCTATTTATTTCGCAACTATGATAATGAAAATATTAACCTGGATAAACTCAAGAAGGTCGTCCATACCCTTCTTTAATAATTCTCGCTGGTGCATCTAAATTAGAAAAAAAATATCATATGTTCATTTTTATTTAGATGAAATTTTGTCCAAACTTTTACAGAAAATATTTAGGTACAAGTCCAACTATTCGTCTGTATATCTATCTACCTATCTGTCTTTAATTCATATCTATATACCTATCTGTCTTTATATCTATTTATCTGTATCTATCTACCTATCTGTCTGTATAGGTATCTATCTACATATCTGTCTGTAAGTATATCTATCTACCTATCTGTCTGTTATATCTTTCTGTATATACCTTAAGGATAGTATATCCCATAGCAAACATGATTTGTTCTCCTTCTAACAGGTACAGGTCCCACACGCGCAAAGACAAACTGAAAGGTAATCTAAAACAAGAGAATTTAAGTATTAATCAAAAGAGGAGTATGCACGAACGAGAGCAAGTGATTCTAAAGACCTTCCAGCAGTGATTTTAAATGTTTTTTTGGTGAATATACTAGGGTTATACTTAATGTCGTTATATCAATTTAAAAAAATAAATTTTACCATGGTTTTATATAAAAAAAAATTCGTAATGTTAGGCATTTTTGACTATATATATTATATTATATCAAATGTTTTGTTGTATTCAAACTGCTGTGACATAAAAATATACTTTTTTAATGAAAAATGTTAATTTAGAAAAAGGGATGGTAACTTGTAATATTGTAAACAGTTTTATTAGTGTTTTTTCATAGTTTATAGCATTTGATTATGTTTAGGCGTGTTATTTCATTTGAATCTTTGAACTCAACAAAACATTTGATAAAATTTCATCAAAGAATGCTTACCTAACATTTCATAAGTTTTTTTTCATAGAAAAACATGGTGGAACTTAATTCTTTTAGTTGGTTTAACTATATAAAACATAACCCTAGTATATTCACAAAAAAATATTTAGAATCGCTGCTGGAAGGTGCTTAGAATCACTTGCTCTCGTTCGTGCATATTCCCCTTTATTAGAATTATTATTGGATCTGGGTAGTTCAAGGTAAAATGTTCCTGGGTTCAATTTTCTCCCAAAATCTATGAGCTTCAAAGTCTAGCAGATGTCATATTTGTGTACATTTGTGCACATACATCGTTGCAAGCGACACAAGAAGGTCTATAAATAACCAGGAATAGCAAAGAGTAAATAATGACCAGTGAAAGCTTGACTGAAGAAAACACGAGTAAAATAAGTTTTTTATTGAGTGTTTATTAGGATATGTCAGAAAAATTGGCTTTAATTAGGATATGTAAGAATGTACAAATAAATTAATGAATCTTCCAACTTTCCGATAATAATGTAACATTTATCATATTTTTGTTTCTACCAAAGAAATCTGGTTTTACTGCTTTGGTCATCATGTTATTGCTGCGAAACTTAGAGAGATAATTCAGTTCTTTTTCAATAACTGGACAATGACATACCTGTCAAGGAAGCACAAGAAAAACCATTTAATTGTGTAAATATTTGAGGACACGTCATTTTTTACTGAACACATTATTCAATTAACTTGAGAATTTTTTTGAAATATATACATCATTTTTTTTAAAGCGAAGCCTTATTAGTCATGTGCGTCAGCTCACCAGGGAAAGGAATAGTTATTTATCGCATAGTATTATAAACAGCTTTCCACGGATTTAATATGCTTTTCAATCTTATGTTTGTACATTTTCATATTCGTAGAAAACTGGATATAATACGATGTTATATATAATTTTTCAGTATGGCTGAGAACCAGTTCTGATCAACTTAATAATATCCACTGGATTAAAACCGGTTATCACTGATAGTACAAACTTTAGTAATTCTATTCAAGTAATAAAGAACAATAAACAACACATTTCTATGGATAAAATCATACTTTGTACCTAATATTAAAAATTTTAATTTTCTGACGTTATTCCCCGAGGCAGAAAAAGATTCATTTACTTGGAATTTATTTTTTTAATAAAAAAAATAACATTAACCTTTAATTTGAGCGCTAAAAATAATTTTCATCACAATAAGAGCCTTTTCCTATGATATAATATTATTAGGTATACTTTTATATCTTAATATATAAAGTAAAAAGCTTTTTTGTCTGTTGCGAAGGATCTCGCTCACCGCTAAACCGATATGGTTCTCCTTTACAATCAAGCTACTCATATGTCACTCTAGAGGCCTCTAGGGGCGTAGCCACTAGTTTTATATAAAGTAGTAAGGTATTTTTTTCTGTATCTAAAATTAAATTCTCCATTTTGATGAAGCTTCACATAAATCCCTGGATGGGTTTAGGCCATTTTTCTGTTCTTCCTTGCCTTTAGAATATTTTATATAGCCACTAGATGCTAGGAGAGCAGCAGCTAGTTTAGATGTAAAGGCAGATTACAGCATTAAGGGAAAAGTGGAAGCTTCCAACTCCAAGTAAAGGAAAACTAAATTATACTTATAGAGCGTAAGACAGACACACATGCTGCACAGTGCTTGCATCCTATTACTTTCATATTATACAAAAAATAGAGTTAATTGTGTTCCTAAATGCTTGTAAAGTCTGTACAACTTCTTTCTCAGTATTTTATCAAAATGTTCTTGAAATCTGACCAACTTAGGGAACTGAGGAATAAACAAACCATGCATCCTGAAATAAATAAAATCTTGCACATTTGTTTTTTACAACTTAAATAACATTATAGGTAAGATTTACAAAGAAATTCTTTAAAAAATCAACTGTAAAACGGCAGAAATAATTAAGTACCTACCTATATTTCTCTCCATTATGAGCATATGTAGACCACAGAAATAATTAAGTACCTACCTATATTTCTCTCCCACCATGAGCATATGTAGACCCCAGAAAGCATCCTCGTCTGTATTGAGAAAGATAAGGAGTAGAGCTGCTATTTGAGACATTCCCTGGCAGTAACCAACCTGAATATTTCACAATTAAGTTAATTTTTGTCTGTAAAAACAAGATTAATATTAAAATTAAAAAAAGCAAACGTCATAAAACAACTGGAATTTATATTATAACTATAATAAATAAGAGCCAAGTTTTAAATATCCTCCAGGAGAGATAGTCGAACAAAATTCATGGAAAATTATTGTATTTTCCACATTAAATGATCAAAAGATATTTTTGAATCTGAGGAGAAAATTGAAGGTATTGAATGGTTTTAGATCTCATTAACATCACCTCGAGAGATATTACTTAGTCCCTTGACACGTAATTCTAATATGAATATTAGTAACTTGTTATTAAACTGTAAGTAATCATGATAAAGGGAATAGAAGCTTTCGCAATATTCCGTAAAAGCAAGCCCCCAGTCAAATGCGCTTATCATGTCTAACTGTTGACCAGGCGCATATATAAAAACACTTTGACCTAATAAGCGCATTTGATTGGAATCTTCTTCACAACTTTACGGAATTTTGCAAAAGTCACTATTCCCTTTTAAGTTTGTTTGTGATTATATCATAGTATGTCTATATATTTTTTTGTATGTGTCATAAATAAATATTATATTACCTCTGTATTGTACATACTGTAAGCTGCTAGTACATGAAATAGATCCTGCTGCCGTGTGCTGTACCTTTCCCTGTAAATATTCTATTATCAAATAAGTCTTATTAACAAGGATAATTATGGCCATAAGTTACAGAAAAATCAAACAATGAATATACATTGCAAGTCACCAAGTTGTATTCTTAATTCATGAGTCTTTTTACTTCACGTAGAAGCAATTTTTTACTTAAACAGACGGAGATACAAAAAAAACATTAAATTTATGATGATCTGGGCTAATCAATTAAATTATTTAAAGTTTGTAAGAATTCATCATTATTGTACAATTATTTTAATTGATTAGGTAAAAAAGTTACTTTCAAGAGATCAAAACGGTATCTATGCAGATGAAGAGAAAAATAATTAGTTATTTTCCCACGAAGTTCCTGGCGAGCACCACCCCCACCCCAGGCCTCTCCAACCTTATTTTGGGAATAAAATAGCAAATTTACGGTACGAGCTTACTGGACATAGAATACGTGGATATTATGACAGGGGAATGTTTGTCGTCAATTTAGGTTGACTTTCAAAAATGGTTTCACGAAGGTACCTGAAAAAAGTTGTATTTCTGTATGTTCTATTCACATCCAGATCAATTTGCCTGATGTCAGGTGAATACCGCCGCGCAAGGTCCTGAAACATTATCCAAAATATTCAACAATTCTTACATTCCGGTCCTGCTCCATGACTACTTAGGTCTAAACACTAAGAAGCTATGGCTATACACACACACACACACACACACACACACTTACAATAATATTAATTCATTCAGAAATATACAATGTGAAATTTTTTTTTTTAAATAATAAAATGGATAGTTTTTCAGTTAAGGATGATATCATCCAGAAAAAGTGAAGCACAAAAAAGTCATAAATGGACAAACGGACAAAATAAGTTTTCAACGGATGTTCAGGGGTCATAAAAGAACGAAAGTCAGATAAATAGAAGATAGATAATAGAAAAACACGAAATCTTTATATAATGAACAAATACATATCATATGATTTGCCTTGTGCAGAATGACCGACAGAAATAATTAAAAATCAGCAGTCAATTTTGGGAAAATTTCAACTGAGAAAATTACATTTCCCCATTAGCATTATGGACAGACTGACAATCTGAACAAAGTAATTATTGAGTAGCTTCGCTACTAAAAAATGTAGGATTGGCAATCCGAATACGGAATCCGTCCAATTTTTGAGCAATTTGAGGATCCAGAATCCGAATCTGGAATCCGTTATTTTAAGAGAGAATTCGGATTCTTAATTGTTAGGCTAAAACTAGCGTCTTGAGTATTTTTAGTCCCTATATTTCACAGTAGCTTAGGTTAGGTTGAGTAAGGTTATGAAAATGGCCGCTGTAGGGTCTAGAAATGGGAGAAAGCTACTGTGAAAATAAGAAAAAACTCAGCTTTAGATTCTTCCCAGTACCCGGTATTTAATCCCTTAATTCATTTTTAAAAAGACCTTTTAAAATATTGCTAAAATCCGGAATCCGTCAAAAAAATAAGAATCCGGAATCCTCCACAGATTAATTCCTGTTTTTTTTGGCGGATTTTTGTAAGAATCCGAATCCGGTCCAAAAATTGGACGGATTGCCAACCCTAAAAAACTGGCATACCCTCATTTGTTGATATGTGTTCTTGTGTTTATCCTTGAAAGTCTGAATGTCGAGCATGATGGCCCAGAAGCTGGTGCGGATAGACAGGGGCACTCCCTTCCACACTCGGTCTATCATCTTACCCCTGAATCATGCACCAATGCAATGGATATAGAATATGTAAATATTGTGACAGGGTTATTTGTTGTTGTCAATTTAGGTTGCTAACTTGCTAGTATAGTCTTAAGATATTGGTCAATACGTTACTTCCTTGGTCAGGGGAATGAATTAGGTAAAATAATAAGGGAGTGGGGGGGATTTGTGGTATCGTAATATTAGCCAGCTAGGAGAAACACTTTACAAGAACCTCTCAAATTATCCACGTATTTTACATCCATCAATGCGCCAAATTAATAACGTTATATCAACAAAAGCCACCATCCACTAGCAGTTTAGTTTTAAATAGAAACGTTAAAAACTAGATATTTTGGTGGGGATTTTATTCATGGGTGATTTTTTTTGGGAGGATTTTGTTACACTCCAACAAAATAGTTATAAACCTTCAACGGACCTACAAGTAGCTTCAAGTTAAGGAGAACCATATTATATCGGTCTACAGCGGTTATCGAGATCTTACAGACAGACAAACATCCTGTTACTTTTATACAAGGTTTAGAGCAAGTTTCTAGCAACAGAAGAAGGTGGAATATTATTTTGTCTGTTTATTACAAGACCGTTCTGGAGAACTAAAGATACAAACCTGTACTTAGCACCAACAGGAAAATAGAGAACCAGATTTCTCTTCTCTGTCATGTTTAACCATTTGTCTCGCCTGACAAAAAACATGAAAAATTAAAATCGCCACTTCTCTACAAATCTCAATATATTTGTGTAGTGGCCAGACCCGAATTATAGGTTAGCATAGCCACGCTCCCTCCTACTGTTATATTCCTTGTTACAAATGAGTAAATTTAGATTATTCATTTATATGAAATCTACTTAAAAACTTTAAAAATCCGCTAGTTTACAAAGAAGATATATTAACGCTTTCTAAGTGGCAGTCGTACCTACGGTATACCTTAACTATTTAGTAGCTACATAATTAAGAATCAAATAATATGAAAACTAAATCTAAATATTTCCAGACGTGACTTTTGTTACATTTAAAAAATGTATTCTTAGAGTATTATTTGAACAATTTAAGAGGATAAGATATAACAATGGTTAATTGGAATATTAGAGTAAAACACTAGAAGGAAAAAGGGTTATATAACTGTATTTCCCTACCCTATCGCAATGACCTTGCGCTGACTCTCAGTTGGGTCTTTGAAAATCAACCAATGGTAATAGGAATGTTAACACAGCCAAGTAGCAGAAAACAATATGATAGCAGAAAAAAAATTTGTTATTGAAAAAGGAGTGAGGTAGTTATCAGTATATACATTTACACTAGACTGAGACTTGTTGTTGGAATTTAAGATAAGGTCAACAGGAAAGGTCAGAGGTGGGTTCTTAAAAATCAAGTATCGCTGAATCAACAATGTTATGCCAAATCACCAATTTAAAAAAAAATATCTCCCAAAATCATAAAAAATTGTTGTTTAGCACTGGATAGTAATACCTTTCCTTCCCTTATTTTTGAAGTAAATTGAAAACAAGAGGGAGGGGGGGTGATTAAGGTTTCATTTGTTTTTTTTACTAACAACTGTACCCGTATCAGCTAGGGGCTATATATTCGAAAGGTTGTGAAATGAAAAATAGCCTAAAACTAAACTTAGACTTATTTATAATATAAATACCTAGCCTTAAACCATCTTAAGGGGTGTATATTCTGCACAAGATTTTTTTTCCCCTGCTGCAATTTTTTATAATTTTTTCCTCTCCTAGTTTTTCCCAGCAAGGAAGGGGGAAAAATGGAAAAAAAATTTCAGAACTCTTTTATTCATTTTATTCATATTATCCCCTCTCCCACATATTTTTTCACCAAGACGGAAGAAAATGGAAAAAATGTTTTCAGTGTTAAGTTTTTATCTTAATTTTTACATTAGCCCCCCGGGGGGGGGGGGGGGGGGGGGGGGGGGGGGGGGGGGGGGGGGGGGGGGGGGGGGGGGGGGGGGGGGGG
>LS055282.1:0-17838 GCA_900241095.1 Acartia tonsa
GACCCGGAGGGTTCAAATGGACATGCAGGTCCTAGAGCTTAATGATCAGGTATTGTTATTGGAAGACCTTCCATTTTGTTTATTTTTTGGAAGGAAGGAGTCAATTATGTGTATCTTTTCTCGTTCTAAAGCTTACTAGCTTATAAAAATTAGGGAGAAAATTAATGTTTCATCCTTCGCCGTATCATAAGAATGTAAAAAAATGCCTTTAATTGATGTGCATGTAATGCATTTTTAAAAACTTGTTTATTTAGTATTATATTACAAGTGAATCAACTCTATATTTTCTAGGGAGAGTATTTCCCAGTTGAAATCCAGCCCGAGGAAGGAGAGACTAATCAAAAGGGAAAATCCGCCAACCAACAAGGAAAAGACGTGTTACCACGTGGCGGAACCGGCGGTACCTTCCAAATCCGCCAGGGCCAGCAGAAGCGTATCAAGTTCAAGGTGTCGGTGCTGCGCAACCCTGGCAGCGGCTCCCTACCACTGGACATAGCCGGGGTCAGCTCTGTAGCGGTTGGTGGAGAGGTTCTCCGGGGTAAAACAGCGGCTAACGGCTCAACACCTCTTGATTCTTATCAGGGATGGTTGGATACAAAAAAAATAACTGTTCTCGGAGTGTACTGTTTTTTTCTTCTAAACACTTTTTGAAAATCTGAAAACATATGTATAGCTAGTTTTGAGTCAGCTAACCAACAACTGAATAAATATTTCAGCTGATATTAGGGGGCTTTTTTGTAAATACCTAGGTAGCCGCTAAAAGCAGCTGAAATCTTGAATTTTTCTCCTTTAAAATAGTTCAGTGGTTGGTTATACCTATAACTAGCTTTGAGTACATCTTTTGATTTATGTTAATGTATTCATATATGTAAATGACATACAGAAAAATTTATAAACAAAACAATTTGTTGCTTTTATTTTGAAATATCCATTTATTGAATTGCTAGGAGGATGATTTAAATTTCCTACGGGAAGCCTGGTCACAAGCCTTACACCAGAGAAAACTTCACCTTCAAACTCAAATTCAAGTAAGTTAAACAAAGATTGAAGCTAGATTTGGTTAGTTTACTCACGCTTAATGGCTTAACACGTAGAGCCTATAACCGTGTCATGACTAATGACATTCTTAATTGTTCATATTGCTGCTATGTCGATTGCGTGACATAAATAGTAGAGGAAATGTCTTGGCCCAAAGCAGGCGCAAATCAATCCATGTATAGACAAAGTTCGTGTTATTGAAGGGTTGGTAGTCTAAAAGGCGGTTGACCAAATAACAATATGTACGCACATCATTAAGCAGGATTTGGTGGAGTATCCCGTCATCTGTAGGCTATCTTCATGACCTTTTTGTGACCATAGTATTAGTATATCTACCTTTGGAAGTATTGTTTCGTCAGTAGACCCATAAACATCAAAAATCAAATTATCCTTTAAAAAAATAACACATGTATGCGTGCAGATTATATGTTGGAATTTCTATAACTTTACAAAAACTTTATACATTATTAATGTTAAAGCTGAATGTGCTGCTTTTAAACTGATAACTTAATTCAGGCATTTATGGATCTAGAAGAGAAAAATGAGGAAGAAAAAAGTCGAGAGGACAGCCTTATAGATCAACTTGTACAACTAATGGAGGAACAAAATGCAACCTATTCTCCTCCTGATAATACAAGGTAAAAAGTCAGTTGTTCAGATATTTTTGTAGGGGCACTTGCTTTAGGGAAGGGGAGGTGTTGACTCCCCACTTTACATTTTAGTTATAAAAAAAATTGGGAAGGGGGGATTTTTAGAGCATTGTCTTTTGGGAAAGTTAGGTACCTTTCCCTAATATAGTTATTACCTTTATTGTACCTGTAATAAGCTAAACTGTAAATGAGAACCCTATCAGGCGCTCTGTTTTCAAGATTATAAGGTACAAGCACACACATAGATACACTGACACACAAGACATCCTTTTATTTTTATTAAATGATACAAATAAATAGACAACAACTTTACTCTCTTTGTCATTATTGATAGTTTTGTGTATTTAACGTTTTGGTTAGTTTGACTTTCTAAAAGCATTTGATTCTTGAATGATTTCAAGACTTATTTTATTATTTTATGTTTCTTTTAGTGCTTGTAATAATTTTGATCCCTCATGATTTTACATACCTACTATCCTAAAATTTTAGTATACCTGGCTCTATGATTGCTGGAACCTTGGAACCTGGATTAGAGAAGTATCATCCTGTTCTCTATTTTAACTCAGAACAGATTAGAAACCAAATTAAAGTCCAGGTATTATAATATTTTATTCATTTTCCCACTAGCTATTTGTTCAACATTAGAATCTTAATTCATCGGCTGCTGTATGAATTAAGCACCTGAAATTTCCAACTCCATATTTTTCGTCTATCTGTTTCGCTATTCTCAAAATGAATAGGGATGGAGGGGACATTTGACTGTATATCAAACTTATACCCAAAGTTTTATAAATATTAATATATTATTTGTTGGTCAAAAGCTTTGGGTACTTTTAATGAATTTTGATATGTAAATTCCAAACTTTTCAACCAATATTTCTAATTTACAGAAGGGGAAATTTTGTTTTTCCATTATTGTGGATGTACACTAATTTATTATTTATTGTTTTATCCCTTAAGATCCCTGCTAAATTAAACATTTTTGTGTTTCAAGGATTTCCTTGTGATGAAAATTGTCATCCTTGAGTGATTAATGAATTTATTGTAGGATGAGTTGTACATACCATTAGTTGGTGAGGATTCTGTCATAGCTAAAGAACTTGGCTCTGAATTTATTGAGCTGCCCCTGGTGAATCAGTCAATAGAAGCAGGCCTCTGTGAGGCTAGCTGGGATACTTCTCTACACTCTTCAGATTTATTAAATAAGGTAATTTAATATATTATGATTTCCAAATTGATTACTACTTACTTTTATGTATCATTCTTTAAAAGGACACCTGCCATATCGGACCAGAAATATTTATTAAGATGTGGTTAGTTAGGGGGGGGTGGAGGATTTCTAGCAATTATTTTATACGTTGGGCCTGAAATTGACTGCAACTTCCTTCAGGTTACTTGTTTATTGGCCTTGCTCTAAAAAATAAAAAAGTATCTCTTGATGAGTCTATCGTTGATAAAAATATATAAGTATTTTTTATTAATTTTGATACGATACTTGTTAATTATGACTTGTCATTTTTTTGTATAGGTTACAGAAGCAAACCAGCGAGTGTACATGATAGCCAGAATAACAATACGTCTGGCCCAACCTTTCCCCATGGACGTAGTTTTGAGGAAGAGATTTAGTGTGACTGTTTTGCCTAACAGGCAGTCATTGACTAACAGAATTTGGAAGAAGTTGGCTACTTCCAGCAGTATTGTTAGGTAAAAGAATTCGGCTCATTTATTTGGTAAAAGTAATAGGTACTTAGTCGAAAATTTATTAATTTACTTCATTTTTTCAATCCAATCAAAAATGAAAAATTTGTTATTATTTATAAAGAATCTAAAATCAATAAACAAAAAAAGAGAAAAAATGGATTTTTTCCGTTTGATTGGTTGAATTAAGTTGAGGGTCCAAACATTTCAACCAATAGTTACAATTTACAGCAGGAGTAATTATTTTGTTTATTTTCATTTGGGATGTGCAATGGTACATCAATTTGTCGCTCATTGTCTTCTTAACACATGTCTATATTTATGTTTCAGTGTTGGTGTGATTTATCAGTTAGTGGACAGATTACCAACTACAAGTGCTGAACTTGAAAATAGAGAAAGTCTTGCTACTGTTGCTGCTTCAGGTTAAGATATATCTGTTATTAAAAAAAATTAAAATATTATTTATATGAAGGAAGGATTAGTTTTAGTACCATCCAACCTTATTTGGATCGACAGCAAACTTCTTTTAAAAGTGGATAATTTAGCAAATTTTTTTCATGGTACAGGATTTAAATTCCAATTTTTATGTATTTTTTTATAATCAAAAATAATTTGAAGGTCGTGAAATCTTGGCGCAAGATGGTGAATCCTTGATAGAGAAGTACAGCAAAGGTATCAGTAGTGTGAACGAAATACTTCGCACAGACCGAATCAGCCAACAGATAGTGCTGCGGGACATGTTAACCAAAATAATGCGCAAGCCCTCCCATCCACTGTTTAGTCCAACCGCCGGACGGACCAACTGCCAGCTGCCACCGCCAATTATTGGCGGTGGAGGTATGAGAAAAACAATTAGTGTGCCAAATATGAAATATTTTCGTACCTCGCTCTCCAGTGATAATCTAGCAAATGCAGCAGCCGGTGGCCATTTAGCGGCTGGCGGCCATACTATGATGAGAATGTCTGACAGCTTCCACGAAGGCTGCACAATCAGTGGAAGTAATAATCAGCTGTTGATGACAGCCAGTGGTGGTGGTAGAAAAATGCGCCAAAGTTTTGGTGAGGAGCCAATGCGCGGTATTCCTGCGCGTGGCGCTAGAGGGATGACTACATCCAAAACAATGACGACATTACACGAAGAATGTTCTGGAAACAACCCTACAAGCCATACTGCTGCCAACCATTCTTTTGAAAATGTTGACAATAATGATGAGAGTCCTGTGATAACAAACAGATGTGATAATTCTAATCCTATTGACCAGGTCTGATGTTTCGAGTTTTCTAATATCAAATTAAGACAGGTGTCCTACTTAATGTCACCCGAATTTTAACATTAAGACACAGTGAGGTAATCAAATCCTGACCTAAACTGCGTTAAACTAAAGACGTAAACAGTTATATCTACTGCTGTTATGTCATATTCGCTTCTTTTATAGTAAGAGTAGGGTGTAGGAATGCATTGGTCCCAAAAATGCACAAAAAATTACCATGAATTGGGGACATTCCGCCAAAATTTGTACATTTAAAGGGTTGTCTTCAATAGTACTACTGAGATGTTAGTGCCTTGGGACCTAATATAAAGGTCTGACATACGTTGATTTCAACAAACTGTCCCCAGAGGTATTAAACAGGTGAACCGTTAACAGTAAACAAAATACTAAGGTGGTTCTAAGTTAAGTAATAAAAGTCTTAACTATTTTTTTTTTTATTTAACTTATTATTATTTTTTAGGTTGTGCCAAGCCAATCAAGTATAGAAACCCAAAGTCAAATGATAGATCCATAAATATTAGATGAATATTGTTAAAATTTTGTGATTTTTTATTTGTAGTTTTTTATGTCTACATCATAGTGTAATTTCTTTATATTTAAACTACTTGCTGCGCTACTAATGAATTCTGTTATTTTTTGTTTATATAAATTTTGTCCATGTATAGTCGACTTTTACATTTTACATGCATTTTTAATATTTAATTAGGTACAATTTAAGGATATCAAGGCTATAAAAACTTTGAATCAGGGTTATTAAAGCTATAATTTGCATGAATGCTAAAAATTTGAATATGTTGAATGCCATGATTAGCCTGATTCAAAACTCTTTTATACTCTTGGGAACCCTGACAGGGATTTGAAACCTGAAGTAAATTCTGGTTTAATATTCATCATTTTGAATAAGAATAATTGGAACATGGAAAGAAAACGAAGTAGCGGGTTCGTTGTCCTTTACAGTAGTTCTTTTTCTCCTATTTCTAGCCTGTTATTGAAAAAAACATTAGGTAACCCAACCTTACCTAAAATAAACTATCAAGAGCTACTGTGAAAATACGACGAAACCCGCTTCTTCGTTTTCTTTCCTTGATCCGAATGATTTTCTTCAATTGTCAAATCCCCATAAAATAAATAAATCTTAAGCTACTATTAATTTTACTGTCCTAGTCTTTCAATTCTGACCAATTTACAATGCATAGCACAATTTTTTATTTACACTAAACTTTTATTTAAAGAATATTTAGTTAAAATATTAAAACAGGATTGACAAAGATAAATTAAATGTCCATTTTTTGTAAATAATATTGTGTTTCCCTTTAAATTATTGATAACCCTGTTCTTTTAAATAAGTCGTTATTTTTTTCTGTAGATTTTTTCGGATCCTATTTTCGGAAGATTTTGTGAAATCCTAAATTTGTTTTATTGAATAAAGAACATCACAATTAGAATATAAATTGTAGGTATGAATAATTAGATAAAATTTATATAAAAGCTTATACATTATTATTCCCTATATTGACAATAGATAAATACTAACGAAACATTACATTATTTGTTATATTATGTTATTTTAATGAAAATTAATGAAATAAAAATTATTACATTAAACTTAATTATATGTGATGTAATATCTAATATTTTTAATTTTTAATTATTTTAATTATGGTTTGTTTGAATTTAGCAAAACGTTCGACCAGCGAATGAAAGACTTTGTCTTGTAAAAAAATATTCGGATCTAGTGCAGTTTAGGGTAAAAATGTTCCTGGTATCGAATATATCAAAAAATCTATGAACTTTAAAGGCTGCTAGCTGCCAACGACTGAACGTACACGATATACCAATGATGTACAGGGAAGGCTTCACTGAAGAAAAAACGCGTAAATAAATGTTTTTTCGAGCATTTATGTGCACTGTGCATTATTGAGCAGTTACTATTACACATTATTTGTAAGTCTTCTTTTGTCGGTTAAAATTTTGTGCGAGCATAATCTTATATACGTTCCGCCGATAGCATCCTTTAAAATTTATAGATTTTTGGAGATTAGCGTTACCAGGAACATTTTACCTTCACACGAACCAAATATTCTTCTCGCGTGAAAAATTACTGTTATAATTATTGCTTACTTTACTTTAAAATAATTTCAGATTACTTACAATAGAAAGCAGTATACTGCGATTAAATTTAAAATTAAGATTAGGTCAGATAATGACTCCTAAAATTAATTATGATATTTTGTGTTTTTCAATGTATTAATTCGTTCAGGACAGACATTTAGAGGATATTGAACTAAAATATTCTTGGACTTAATTTTTACTATGTTCTTTTATTTGTTGGTTTGAAAATATTGAGTTAGTTGGTTCAAGTTAGAAGTGTCTTAAAGTTTAACTAATAATCTTAATTCACAGAACCATTAATATCCTGAAAATCATTTTGTTTAAGTCAAATAACGTGAATACAAGCTTTTAAATTTCCTTAGTCCCTAGCCGTAAAAATGTGTTAATGCAAATCATTCATATGTATTACATTTTCTATGTTTAGGAATACTTTTTTAGAAATAATGCTTAAATATGGCTAAAGATAAGAGAAAGAAAAGTCACTCTTGTGATTATTGTGATAAAAGGTTTACTTGCAAAAGTAAATTGATTAGTCATACAAGAGTACATACAGGAGAGAAACCATATAGTTGCAAAGACTGTAGAAAGTCATTTGCCTCAAATGGAAGCTTATCAAGACACTCTAGAGTACATACTAGTGAGAAACCATTTAGCTGCGAAGACTGTGGAAAATCATTCACTTCAAGAGAAAACTTAATCAGACACACTAAAAATCACCTTGGAGCTAAACCATACTCGTGTAATTATTGCAATGAAGCATTTTCACAAAAAGTTGACTTGATTGAACATAAAAAAGTGCATAAACTAGAGAAATTATTTAGTTGCAAAGACTGTGGAAAATCATTCACTTCAAGTGGAGACTTAATCAGACACTGTAGAATACATACAGGAGAGAAACCATATTCATGTAATTATTGTGACAAATCGTTTTCGCTGAAAGGTAACTTAACTGGACACATGAGAGTACATACAGGAGAGAAACCATACTCCTGTGATTATTGTGATGAAACATTTGCAAATCTTAATGGACTAAATTATCACAAAAGTGTCCATACTGGAGATAAACCATACCCATGTAACTATTGTGATAAAGCATTTGTTCAGAAGATTAATTTAATCTCACATACAAAGTATAAGCATACTGGGATAAAAGACTTTAACTGCAGTCAGTGTGATAATTCATTTGTTACAAAGAAGGATTTAAAGAGACATATGAGGGTCCATGCAAAGAAGAAAAAATCGAAAGAAAACACTGAAAACTCTATGATGAATAATCATAGTGACCAACATTCAGGCAGGCTCACAATTTTGATTTCTTTTTTTAAATCAGTAACAAAGAAACATTATACTATACTTCTTTATGGTCAATTTTACCATGTGTAATTATAAAAAATAATAGTAATCAAAGAGTAGCTTCTACATATTTAGGGTATATGTCAGTCTGTCACTCAACAGACAAGAGTCTTTTCCGAGCTTCTGTAATGAAAATGTCATAAGTATTTCATTGTTCTGTAAACCCAATAAAAAAGAAAGATAGTTGACAGTTTGCAAAATTATTTGTCTTTAGGCATCTTGTCTTGTAGGCACTCAAGTATACTCTACAAGTTGTGTTATATAATAGTCTGTTTGTATATCTGTATACTTGACATTTTTTTGATCATTTCTCATTTTTTCCTCTTACTTTTTATATTTTTTATGTAGGTATCTTTTAACACAATGCTACTTTCAGAGATAGAGGAGAAAATGGTCTGTTTTTTATACTTGTCCCAAAAGTCTTATACTGAAGTTTTCTTATTATTTTACTTTGGGGACTTTTAGTCAAGTTTGATTGGTTGGTTTATTAATAAGAGTGTTCAAACGTTTCAACCACTTATTGAAATCAATAATAAGTTTTTGTTTGTGTATAATGATATGGTATTTACTAGGGTTTGCAATCCGAATCCGGAATCCTCCCAATTTTAGGCCAATTTTGGAATCCCGAATCCGGAATCCGTTATTTAATAGTGGATTGGATTCTTAATTCTTAGGCTAAAATTAGCGTCTTAAGTTTTTGTAGGTATTTATTTTCATTTCACAGTAGCTTTTCATGCTTGTTTTAGGTTGGGTTAGGTTGAGTAAGGGTTAAAATATGGCCGCTGCAGGGTCTAGAAATAGGAGAAAATCTACTGTGAAAATAAGAAAAAAAACAGCTTTAGATTCTTCCCAGTACCCGGTAAAATTTAATCCCTTAATTTATTTTTTTAAAGCCTTTTGAAATATTGCTAGAATCCGAAATCCGGAAGTCCTATCCCTTTATATCCCTGGCTAACATGCATTATTGTTTGTAAATAAATTGAACCTTATAAAGTTACAGTGAATGATAATGATATAAAGGAGAATTCAGAACAACTATCTGAAGAAGAAACACATGAACAAATAAATGAAACTAATTTTGAAGATGAAATAAACGAAGGAGATGATAATGCTGCAACTTCAATTAATGATGAAAATAAAGCTTATTACAGCAATGAAAATATTATTGATGAGACCTCTAACAATGAAAACGATATCATAACAGAAGCTTCTAACACAATCAACGATGAAAATACTATGGATGCAAATACAAATGGTTGTAGTTTAGCCTCAAGTGATAACAACCAGAGGTACTATTTATTTCTGTTTCTCCATCTACTTTAATTTCAACTATTTTCTTTTAATTTGGTTTTGATTGTCTTTGGTTGTTAAGTCTTATTTAAAGAGCAATAACAAGCAATAATTTTGAGAATATTAAGATTTGAAATTATAAAATGTAAAGTTTGGGAAGGATTTAATAAAATATTTGGCATAATAAATTTGTTAAGTTAGGTTTTAGAGAATTTTTTTATTGTTATAGAATAGAAGACCTGAAATTTCGAGTTGCTATTTACAAAGAGAATCTAGCCAAGACCAAGGAAGAAATTGACCAAATAAAGAAACAATTTTTACAAACTAAAAAGATGCTTGTGAAGGAAATATTTGAACTGAAGGATAAACTAAAAGAAATAGAGGAAAGTATTGAAGATCTATTGAGAGAAACTGCTCCTGAAATAGAAAATGATGATCAAATACAAACATTGAGAAATCAACTTGAGTATTACAAGGAAAAACTTAACACAAAGGTATGTATTTTTACATCTCTTTACATTGTAAATTATTTACTGAAGAAGTGCAGCAAAAGCTATTTTTTAAAATTATTGATAAAAAATTCAGTACTGTTTCTAAATACACTCAATCAAGCTTCAATACATTCCTTTCCTATTCTCAGTATTTAAAAGATACATAATGGTAGATAAAGTCAAAAGATTTTATATTATGAAGTTAGTTTATAGGTATAATTTAATATTATAAAATTTATGTTTTCTAGACTGAAAAGCTTGAAGAATTGAAATCCAATCCTATCTATGAAGAAGAAGTGAATACCCTAGAGAGAGTTGTTACACCTATAAATGGAGATATACATTTATCTGATGAAATTGATTCTGATGAAAACATCTCTGATGATGATATTCCTATTCTAGAAAGGTAAATATTTGTAGGGTGTGTTTATGTAATATATTTGAAACTCGAAGTAAATTACTAAATATATTATTGATTTTTAAACTTTATTTCTTAGTTCATTTCCTAACAACTATACTATAACCCTTTACTAAAACATTACATTGCATTCCTTTCCAACTTTTTTTAAAATTTCAGTAGATCCGCTTTCTTATAAGACATTCTGTCGGATAATCTGTCAATATCAAAATTTTTCCAGTTCAATCTATTTAAAATATATATTCTTTTAATTCTTATGTACAAAACTGTTGTTATCTTACTAATTCTAGGAAACTTGAAATTGAACTAAGAGCTTTAAAATCAGAACTAAAGAAGGCAAAAGAAAACAAAGTTAAAATAAAACAAGAAGCTCTAGACATGGAAACAGAATTACACATGAAAATAGCAGCACTCAAGTGTAAACTTGAAGATAAAAATAAGGAACATGAAAGATTATTAAACAAAAATGTTGAGCAACTAACCAAGTCCACAGTAGCAAGGTTAAAAAGAAAACTGTTGAATGTGAAAGATAATATTAGGAAAAAGGTAAGTTTTCTACTGTCTCTAAATATCAGGTGTTATAAAAAATTTGTATTTTTGTTTTTGGAATTTTTAAAATAGAATTAGCATGGCTTAGAGTTGTCTACTTACTCCTAGACATTTTTAGAGGGAAAAAGTAAAGATTTCCCCCCCACCCCTGTGAAGGGTTTGCAGCTTATTTACAGAAGAAGGAATGTTTATAATTCAAATAAAGAGTTATCTACTATTTGGGCTGTTAGATTACAAATTGAAATAGTTTTTAATTTTTGTATTTTTTAGAAGAAAAGAATTGCCACTCTGACTGATAAAGCATTAATCACACAGGAAAGTTGAAATTCTATTTTATTTTCATTTTAAAATAAGTTAGGACATCCTCTTTAGTAAAGTAGAATGGTTTCTTGTGAAGTTTAAATTTTTAATTCCTTTTTTGGAAAGCTTCACATAGGTCATTGGTTGGTTTATGCTAAATAATTGTTTTTAATTTAGGCCTTGGGATTGATTTAGGCTATTTTTCTGTCACCTCCTTACTAATTTGTAATGTAAAGACCGTAATGTAAAGTAAGACAATAAACAATTAGATTTTGAATAAATTTTGACTTTATTAGAGAGATGAATATAATTCACACCAAGAAGACCATGTTCAAGAAAGATTAGGTTTGTTAATTTTCTATTTAGGTTGTTATCTTATCCTATAATATAAAGTAGTAAGGCGTTTTTGTCTGTATTGTAGGATCTAGCTAACCACAGAACCGACATGGTTTTCCTTTACAGTGCAGCTTCTCATAGGTCCTGGGAAGGTTTTTAGCTATTTTAGGGAAGGGTACCACCCCCCCCCAATTTTTTTACACCCATAAAATTTTTTTACTTATCTTTTTGACACTAAAATAAAAAGGGAAGGGATTCCAATTTAACCCCCCATTACAACGTGCCCCTAGATGCCTATAGGGGCGTAGCCTCTACTACAGTATATAGAAGTCAATTGTTTGTCTGTATATAAAAATCTTTACAATAGCTTTAGAAACATGTCTATGAAGTAGTTTACCTCATACGAGGAAGGCTGCTGTCCATGACAATCTAACGTCAGGTCAAACAACCAACAACTATTAAAGTCGCGCACCTGACATAGCAGCAGTAGGAACTATTTTTAAAGTCTTTAGTTACGACGCGGTGTTAAGCCTCCCTGATGACGAGCGGATGCGCTAAGTGTTGAGCAAAGGTCGCGAGTTTTAGTTTTTTACTTAACTCCTGTTCTAAGTTACACCAGCTTATCATGTACTCGTAGCTGGAATAACAAACTGACCAGTAAATTATGTCCATGTTAGCAACCTAAATTGACGAAAGTTTTCCCCTGTCATAATATCCACGTATATTCTATATCCTTTGATTTAGATATAGCTGATGCTGGTAAAAGTTGCCCCATTGATAAACAATTTGATAATGAGAACGTCAATATTGGTACTAGAGAAACTCCTGTGAACAGATCAAATCAGAAAAGGTATTCTTCAGATATTTGTCTTAGAGTTTAATCAAAAAACTTTTAAAATCCTTGACCCCTATTGACAAGAATCCACAAACCCCTGATAAACCCTTCTAAAACAGCAAATGGGTGAGTCAAGGTAAAAATGCACAATACCTTTAATTGAATAGGTCGTGGAATAAAATGTGCGCCCTTCACGAATTAATTTACCCGTCCAAGGATGCTTTTGAGTATGTTGATCATGCACGGAGTGGACGCCTAGGGGAGTGTATGACATGTATCCACCCCTAAAAAATAAAATAACACTCATTTTGTTGTCTGTAATTCCCACCCCTCGATTTGAGTTTATAGGGGGTACCAAAAATCGTATGGAGGGTGTCCAAATTATTTGTTGGAACATTAAAATAATATGAATAAATTTAAGGAAGAATAGAAAGAAGAAAGAAGTTGAGAAAAGAAAAGAGAAAGAGGCAGAAAAACAAATTACCAGACATTTAACTCTCTGGTTTTAAAGTCGTTTTGACTGCAGAGCCCTGTTTTAATTGAAAAGTGCCTACAGTGCAGTGTAGTTAATGATAGTCCAACGAAAGATAATTCTTTTGCCTCTAATATTTTCGCTCTATAAGTCACAACAAATTACAATTTTCATCATATTTCACTTAAAATGAAATAAAGATTTATGTAAAAATATTTACTTGTTCTAATATTCGTTCCATATTTTTTTTTGTTTAAAATAAATATTTTTTTATATAAATATTGTTGAAATCTATACCTTTAATTTAGATAACAATGATGACAACATCTATTAGTAGCGAATGGTATATTTACTAAAATCAAAAAAATCATTGAACTAATCAATGTTATATTTTAGTTTTTTTTTTGCACTTATACTTTTAAGACTTCCGTACATTCGCGGTATACTTGGTCTCTGTAATCTATAATACAAATGTGTAAGTCATTTTGAAAGAATGGATGTAGAATTTACGTGGATATTATGACAGGGGAAAAATTGTCGTCAAGTTAGGTTGGAAAAAGCCAAAATTGTGTCAAAAATGATCCATGTGACGTAATAAAATGATGGAGAAGTGGGAAAGAAAACCTTTGAAAAAGAGTTGGATATTTCCTCATTTTTGGATCATTTTTGACACAATTTTAACACAATTTGGGCTTTGTCGTCAGGTTGCTAACATGGAACTAATTTATTGGTCAATTCGTTCATCCAGTAGTATGGGAACGGATGGGGGTCAAGGCAGTGAAAGGAAATTTAGGTTGCTATTTCCCTTGTCATTTATTGGTCAGTTATTTTTTCTGACGGCGAGGAGGGGATGGGGTGAAATAGGAGGGAATGTGGGTGATCGTTATTTTAGCCTGTTGCAAGTTACATTGTATTTGAGTATATGATAATCTGGTGTAAGATCCAAGTAATAATAAATCCATCTATGAAAGTTACTCCTACGCACGAATAGAAAATATGCGTATATATTAAACAATTGTGAAAAAGTACGTGCAGAGTCAGACTTAAACAAGGATGTCAACATTTAGTCGATCGGATTATGTATTTGACTCCGCTTGAGATTTGGAGGTGCTCCGTCAAAAACCTCTATAGTAAGGTCAGTTTTGTATTATAAAGATGGAAAATAAAAGTCGTCATAATTGACAATTATTGAAATGACATTATTAATGTTGAAAATATGATAATAATGGATTTATTATTGCTTGGATTCAACACCAGATTATCATGTACTCTCAGAAAGTGAAACTTGTAACTAGCTAAAATAACGACACCTTCCCCCCTTAAACCCTTCCTTGCTGCTGGATGAACGAACTGACCAAGAAAAGATGTCTAATCTAGCATCCTATATTGACGACAATATTCCCCTGTTATACTATCCACGTGTATTCTATATCCATTATAATATTAGATAAAATATATATAGATATAGATATATGGAGAAAATTTTTTTGTTGCTAACATCTTTTATTGGTCAGTTCGTTCATTCATTCATTAGGAGGGGAGGGGATGAAGTATGGTTGTTAATAGGGTATATAGTTATTTTATCCCGCTGCGAGTTTCACTTTATTAACCGAAACGAAAATCTGGTGTAACATCCAAGTAATATTATATCCATTTCTACAATGCTGTTTTTATTATATTTGTATCAAAGAAAATTTACAACTTGACAACCATGGTTTTAAAAATTTCCTTGCATCATTTGATTTTTTTTGTTTTTCATCATGATAATGAGTTTCATTTTCTTACATGGTAGGGCTATGATAATAGAAGATTTTTTAAATATTATTTTCAAAGATTTTTTCTTCTTGTGCATTATAAATGAACATAAAAAATGATTTATTTTCAAACAGGTGTTAGTTGAAAAAATTGATGAATTCAGCGTTGAAATGTTTATACGCTTATATGAGGTCTTGGGGTAGGTAATTGACGTAGTAAATAATGCTTGAGTGATATCAATACTTTAAATTTTGTTTAATTTAAATCTATTTTGTTAATAAAATTATTTAATCAATAGCAAACAAAACGAGGAAAAAATCTGTAAAAAAGAATTTAATTAAATTTTTCAAAGTATTACATAACACTTATGTGGGTTTATAAAAATAGGTACATTAAAATTGAGTTTCTAACATTATTTTTATTTTATTTTAAAACATTTATTTTCATTGATTTATAACTATAATAACACCGTATTATTAAACCATAAAAATACTCTTATGATCTAACATTTATAGTATCACTCTATAATATATTTTTACTTCCATTGCATTGGATGGCTTGAAAATTTTTGACTTGAGTAACCAGTATTATGTAAGCCTACGCTGAAGACATAGGCCCATTCAAACATACACACACACACACACGCACATACACACACATACAAAATTTGGGCAAACTGTATTTAGTTCATTAATATAGTGATTTATGGTGAAGTCTAAAATTTACTGAATTAAACTTCAGTTCTGTGAATTAAAAAAGGGATTTTTTGTTTGTTTTGTTGAAGCAGTTATAGTTAGCTTTGAAATGAAGTGTATGACTCATTTATGTAATGATTTGTTTTATACTAAGAAATTAGTTTTTTATTAATTATTATTGATAGAAAAGAGTTAGTCTTAGATTGGTTGGTATAATGTTTTATTATGGATATAAGATATACATATACATGGATATATCGACAAGGGAAATTTTGTCGTTAATTTAGCTTGCTAATATGGACCTCATTTATTGGGAAGTTCGCTCATCCAGTAGGAGGAGAGGGTATGGGTAAAGGTGGTGGATGGTGGGTATCGTTATTTTAGCCAGCTGCGAGTATCACTTTGTCACAGTACATGAAAATCCAGTGCAACATCCACGTAATAATATATCGATTATAATATTATTTAATTAGATAAACCCATTTACCTATATAAATGACGTTGACATCCTCATTAGTGTGTCCGCCCGCCTGTCTTTAATTAACATACGGGTGATACGTGATTTTCTCGGCCGCTATTCAAGATCAAGATCCATAGGTCTGTTGAACATAATAAAAAAGATAAATACTTGTTTTATGCCAAAAAAAATTTATGATTTATTAATAAATATTTTCTCTATAAATAAATTTTTCGTTGGTTCGTCAAATCTTATTTGCTTCTCTACTTATGTATTCTGCAATCCTTGTTTTTTTATGCAGTGGTTATTCTCCTATCCCTCATAAAATGAATACACGCCTTTTTGTAATGTACGCAGGGAGGGAGGGGACATAGGACTGTAAATTTCACAGGTTCCAAAAAGTGTATAACCATGTTTTTTTTTATATATTGGCTAGAGAACTAGAAGTGTCCAAACTTAATTAATTAATCTTGCTTATCACCAATCATCATTTGTGTGGAATATCAATTTATTGTCCATTGTCTTATCCCTGAATATATGCAAGAAATATGACTTTGTATGATGTACAGGAGTCGACAGCCGCCCAAAAGCCGTCAATGGTCGGGAAATGATTTGAAACGGATTTCCGCATAAGTTACTTGTTTTCTTTCGCCCCCTGGTCTCATAGGGCATTTGGGTTGTCAAGAAATTAGCATAAACCCACCTCAAGTCATTTTAAAGCCCACCTGAAAGGCACAACCAAGCATTTTCAGATATCTTTAGCTTCAAACAAAATAACCTTACTACTTTATATAATAGGATAGTTCTGCGGCTTACAGGTGACTTACTCGCGGCTGCCGATCCCTGATGACGCATATTGTACGCAAATACGCATATAAGGCATAAAATATGACTTTATGTTGATTGTATATATGACTAGGCAATGCTAAAATATATACGTACCTAAAGGGTGAACGCCCAAAAAATTAACTTTTACTCAAACGATTTTATTATAAAAAAAAACTTTATAAAGGCGTAAAAAAAGTATACAGGATTCTTAATTCATAATGAGGTTTTAAGTCTTGATTATAGATATGCTTTGCTTTCATATAAGCAATCCATTTACAAAATATTGTGTTTCTGCAATGCAGACTTCATAGAATTTTATTTTGGTAGGATAATTTTGTCATATAAATTTATCTAAAATGTTATCTGTTACGGACATGTAAAAACCACGATTTAAAAAAAATTATTGTTTCAACTTGACGAACAAGACTATCTGAAATTAATAATCTTGTTGCTACCATTATTAGGTTAATTTTATAGTAAATAATCTTCATGCAAAGTTTTGAATTAATCGGTTCTAGCATTTTTAAATGTGAATTTAAGACACATTTTTTCTTTGAAATGACCAAAACTAAAATACAATATTAAATTTTTAGGACATGCTGTATTAAATTTTACTTTTAAACCAAATATACAGCTTCAAATACTTTTTTGTACATTATACAAAGTCAAAAATACAAGCTATTTCCAAAGCAGAATAAGAGCTAATGTTTTATCTATATTTTAATTTATGAAAAACGATTAAAAATTTTCTTTTTACACTTGAAAGTCTTCTCTAAAAATATCTAAGTTGAGAAATAATATGTTTATATTAAGATCATTCATGTTTCTACGCTATTGTCGCCGCCTAGCGACCCTTTAAATTATTTGTTTTCCTTGGAAGGGTGGTGGTACCCTCCCCATAAATAGTTGCAACCTTCCTAGGACCTATGAGAAGCTACGATGTAGAGGAGAACCATATTGGTTCAGCGGATAACTGTTACTGGGAGATAAGATTAACAAATGTTGCTTGTAGAGAAGTTTCACTTCAAGAAACTGAATTTGTACAAGGCACTAAAGAAGCGCACCTAAACACGCACCATGTCAAACTAAAGAACGGGGATACTAATTCAAAAAAGTAAAATATGCTTCGAAATCAAAAGTCTTTTTGTGTTGTAAAATTGATATAAATTTTTATTTAATTCGACTTTATTAGTAACACATCTACTCCTCCAACGTACCGCCGGGGGGGGGGGGGGGGGGGGGGGGGGGGGGGGGGGGGGGGGGGGGGGGGGGGGGGGGGGGGGGGGGGGG
>LS055283.1:0-17796 GCA_900241095.1 Acartia tonsa
TACTATATTGTAAACTTTTTTTTTCAATTTTGCTTACAATGGATTCGTAATATTTTTCTGATTCTAAAGGTATATATGAACCCATGTTTTTTATGTCTGTTTGAGAAAATATTTAGCTAGTTGATACAACTTCTTTAAATACTAATAAATTTTGATTGATCGGCTAATGAACATTATGTCAGTATAAAAACACATTTTTAAACACAAAAAAAAACACAAAGCAATTACAAATTTTTTTGTGGAAAATTAAGGTTTTTCATTTGAAGTTGAATTTAATAATAGGTTAACTTTGTAAATTTTGTCCATTTAAATTCCTAAAGCAATATAGTATCAGCATATTCAAGTTGAATTTTAAAGTTGTGCTGTAACAGTAATATAAAGTTTTAGCTATCTGAATATGTAAGACTGGGATTTGATAGTGATTTCATTATATAAATTATTTATGAAACTTGCTATTAGGGTCAAGCCCTACGCCGCAATCTTCCCTTTCATTTTAGTTCTTTTTCAAACTTTTTATCATTTCTTATTATCCAACTATTTACTCTATGTGGGAAGGACAGAGAAGTAAATTTAAAAAACAAATATTAGGACAGGAAAGACAAAGTTTTTAAGAACCTTCCCTACTAGTTATAGTCCTTCTAATAGTTTTCATCATATCTCTTGTTATCTATTTTCTCCGCTCCTATTTTTTAAAGAGATTTTTTTTAGAGGTGTGGGGGGAGGGGAGGGGGGGGGCAGGTAATCTTTTCTATAGGATATCAAATGAATTGAGTTAGTTTTGATTTAAGGTAAGCTTTTATATAATGTTCAATTGTTTATTTGTCACAAAGTTCTGTAAAGTTTCTAATATAAACTCACGAAACTTCTCCTCTTTAATTTTGTAAAAAAAATTTAAAGTAGACAAAAGATAACAAAAATTCTAAGATTGTTTGATAAATTATTTTTATTTAACGATAGAATTGCTCTAGTGATTTGAAACAAACATTCAACACTTCTTTAGATTTATCTTTTTGATTTAAAAAATGGCAGATTAATTTCACTAGATTATCAGTTATAAAAGTATTTAATTGAAACTGTTTTATTTTTTCAGCTGCGTTTTTTTTATCTGTTTTAATCCCTGCTAAGGTTATACTTAGCTTTTTTAATTTCCCATGGAAAAAACGGAACTTTCAATTGTTTTATGAGTTCTTTGTATAATTTAAAGATAAAGGTATAAGCAAATATTTGTTGTTGTTAATATTTTGCCTTCGTTGGATAAGGTTATTCTTGGAAATTCCAATAAAAATTAATAAAACAAATTTATTGTTTTTTCTGAATGGTTTAGTAAAATGTGTAATTACTTTCAAAGATGGATATATTACGACATTTAAGTAAAATTGTCATAATGTATTTATAAATTGTCTTAAATTTAGTATTTATTAATAAAATATACCATCTACAAGGAAATTGAGATTCTTTGATAAATAACGATTATATCAGCTTGCCTATACAGTATACATAAACTAACTTGTTTATTTGAAGCTTATTTATCGTTTCTTTTATTCAATTACTATTATTTAAACAAAACAACAATGAAGTGACGTTAAGTAAACCACAATTCTATCTTCTGCGTTCAGCAACATCCTTTTCCTGGCAAGGCGGTACCTTTTATAATTCATGCCAAACTTTGGAGCTGGTATTATATCCAAAGAATATTATTAATATCAGTCATTATCACCTTTACTATGTAAAGTATTGTCGATATTAACTATTTAAGTTGTAAGACAACCATTTTTTTCGGGTTTAGAGGGATATTTAAACTGTAAATTATACTGCTATTTTATCTAACTAATAGTAATATTATATGTATCATTCACCAAGTTTGTCATCAGAATCATATTTAATGGTGTGAGAATATTTTTATGAAATAATAAAGACATTTGGTAGCTAGATGGTTAGATTGGTATCTGTAGAAAATATATATATCAAGGTTATAAAATAAGATGGAACATGTACTGATCTGAGTAAACTACAAAACTAATAGAAAAGCAACATATCACAGCTTATGATTACGAAATTTATAAGGGAAATACAATTTCGCTTATCAGCTCAGAATCAAATTAATTTCTCTTTTGAACAAACCGGTTTAAAACATCATTGAAAATTGTATAGTGTAAAATAACTACAAATATTATGAATTTTGCATTTTTTTCGTGATACGAAACTTTTAATTAACTTTTACTTAATATTCGTAAGTTAAATGTATAAAATTCACAAATTGTAAAATAATGTATTGTTTGATAACTAGCGTATATATTTATCTTTTAAATTATCTTTGATAAACCTATCCCAGTATTGTATAATTTATTAGCCCATAACAATGGAAGATATTTTACTTGTTTATTGATGCTTTAGCTAGATGTAGTCACTATGCCTTATTGTGCCAGATTCTTTAAATATCTAGGAAATTATTTAATTTTTGATCAAGCTGAAGGATAAACTCTTGGAGAAATTCAAATGTTATTATTAGTTCTTAACTTACTCCATTAATGGGATGGTTCTACAGATTTGACGAGAGTTTCCAGTACTTCTTTATTTTAAAGTATCTAACTTTGAGGCATTTTGCCTTTTCAAACCTTAATTTAATGAAATTATTCCATTTTCACAAAAATAGAAGCAGTGTTGAAACCATCAAATTCTATACAAAGTATTGTTGGGAAATCATCTCAAAGAACAGACATCTTTGTTTTATGTAGCACTAAGAAAATTATAAAATGTGACTTGTCATTTTGATTTTTAATGAATATGGACTGGAGTGGTATTTACAATATGAGAGTGGTGATAGGATTTCCCATGAAGATATAAAAACTGGTTCCTCCATTAAAAAAATTACAGTTAAGTAACTATAAAGAAAGGACTAAAACTTTACTGTAATATTAATGCCATAATTGTAATATATGTATCAGTTATTATGTAAAAGCTTAAGAATCAATCCCGCAAATATGCTTCTTTTGCACAAGAGAAAGGTAAATATTATAATTAATTTAGCGCCATTTCCTTCTCCCTTCCTATCCCTTGCTATTAGATATCCTTCTTCAGTATGTTTTTTATATAATGATATTCTTTTGATGGCAATTGAAATCTTTATTTCTATTAATTTTTATACAGAAAAACTATTAATGATTTTAGATAATTATTAATTGATCATATTACGTAGGTTTTTTACCTAAGCAAAATTTACAGATATGTTTAACTCCATATTATTTTGCTAGATAATGTTATTGATGAGAATGCGGTTGAAATGGTAGAACACCACAGCTATTCCCAATTATTACCCCCTTGATATTCTGGTATCTGATTTCTTTGACAAGTACCCACTACTTTCATGTAACAATCTAGCCTCTGTTAAAGTAATAAATTAATTTATGTAGCAATTTTCTTTCCAGTGTGGCTTAGAAACCGGTCAATGTCCGCTGGAATAGAATCAGTTTTAGGCAACAAATAAAACATGAAATTAATACATTATTCATTAGACGAGACTGAAAAAAGCCCTATAATATAAAGAAGAATAGTTATGCAAAAATGATAAACGAGAGCGCGAATTAACGAATTGAAGAACAAATTTTTAAAAGTTCTTATACTTTTATTTTTCATTAACTTTTATTGCTGCGCTTATTTTGGGCACGGATTTTAATTAAATTAGAAAACAATTTTGAGAACATATGCTGAAATAGAAAGTATTACTAATTTCATATTATAAGGTTAATAAATTTAACATATCCCCATATAAGAACTCTTTAATCTTAATATTTGTAATTCAAAATATTTTTGAATCACAGACCAAATAAGCAAGAATTATAATGTTCAAATCAATGAATTATATTTAACTGCATAAAAAAAATAAACTTTAATAGCGAAGGAACACTACATATAGCTAGTTCAGACTAAATTATGAATCAATTAACTGCAGTGAAAAAGTCTGTTTCTTCAATTGTTATTTTTTTGAAATATATTTTGGTGAACATGGCACCCTTGCGCAGCTTAGCTGGATGATAAAAGTAAAATTCCATGGATACTTTTTAATTTACAAGAGCAGCAAGCTTTGCTACTAATAAGTAAGTATGTTTAACTAATTTCTGATTATAGCGTTAATTAAAGGAAAAGTTTTACTTAACATTTTACCCAAGTCGATTGATATAAAAACTGTTTACTTTTATGGTAAATTCTTTTCCTTTTGGTCTCAAATTAGATTTACTGTTTCGTTTTAACAAGTGGCTTTGTTGTTATTCTCTGGGGGGCTTCGCCCAAAATTGAGGGTGTTAAACCCAACAAAATTTATCTTATGTTATTAAAAAGACAATTCATAACGACAACATTCACTGACTTATGAGAGACAGTCAACTAATTAGTTTTAGAGTAGATTCTGTACTAAAAATGTATCCATATTTGTAGATCCATTGTCTAACTGCATGCGCGTATCTGAAATGACTGCAATTTTGTCCTAATGAAGTGCATCCTCTCTCTTCAGGATTTTGCACGGACTTAATTACAAGTCAAGTACAATATTTTAATTAGTTAGGCATTCTTTTAACAAGAACAGGGACATGTAAGTTAAAAAAGAAAGATAACCAACGCCAAAGAATCAATCAAGAACTTTTAATATTTGAAACTTAAGGTTCTTTAACAGAGTCCTAATAAAAAGATTTTGCTATTTGTAACGAAATAGCCGACACTAATTCAATGTATAGAGGGGGAAATTTGTTTTGGGGAATGGGATCGGTCTGCAATGATTATATAGATTAATTAAAAATAATAGGCGATTTCTCCAATCGCAATGAACAGATTTTATAATTTATACAAAAAAGAAATTTAAACAAGCTTTGTCACTGTATGTAATTGTGTAACGCTAGTTCCTATATTTAATAATCATTTTCTAGACTACTCGAAATCATATTAAACATATGTTGCATAACTCCTCAAATTCACAATTTTACATGTTTTTTTGCTGGTCTGCGGGAATTCAGAATCATCCGCCTCACTGGTCCGTTAGCGGTTCCCCAGTTAAACATCATATTGTTGTTTTCGATCATCTTGGTTTAATTGGCCATTACTTTGTGCGGATTGAACATCAGCAGGTTTTTTTCTAAGGAAGGATTGTTAGCCCTACCCAAACCCCCTGAACTGGGGGAAGAGACCAGAACTCAGTCAGGCATCTACCCTTAAACCTTTTCACCAAAGCAGAACTCTGAACATAGCTGGTTCTTTTTCAATGTAATGTCTACATATTTCTTCCTATCCCTGACAAGATGTTACCTAATTAAGGAGTGAAATTCTAGATATTTTCTGCATCAATAATTATACTATAACATTGTGAACAACTAGAGAGGGATATTTCTTCTGTAGCTCTACAAAGAATCAGAAAAAATAAGCCGTGTGCCGCCAACAGGTCCATCTTTTTTTACGGGGTTCCTATACCACTTCTCCTCTCATCCCTCATTTTTATGACGTCACACGGCTATTTTTTTCGGACACTTTGTAAAGCTTTATTTCTTCTCAGGAAAATTGTGAAAAACTAGAGAGGGATATTTTTTATGAGAAAAAACTATTTTGCAAGTTAAACATTAACACGAAATCAGTTATTGAAAAATTACACTAAAAGACACTGCTTTCTGTTTAGATAATAATTAAATTACAAATTACTTACTTTTTCTTGAGAATACACGTCTCTACTTTGCAAGGATAGAATAGGCAGCACTATGTATTTAAACAATAGATGTAAAGATATAGAGAAAGACAAAGAGTGACGTGCACAGGGTTTTGCCAGATGAAAATTTTGACAACCCCCTTAATCTATATCAGGGGGGCTGAAGGGGTGTCAGCTTTAGGGGGGCACAATACAGACAACAAGAGGGGTGGGATTTTATTTTCACGAGAGTGAATATATCCTCATAAGTGTCTTAGTTTTAAAGGGTATGTATACTTTTTACTTTGAAACTCCCTACATCCCTTTTCTGCAAAAAAGGTTAAAATAAACAAAGATATTACTAAAAAAATATTTTACAAGAACAGAAAATGTATGGAAAAATATTTATGTTTTATTTAACAAAGGTCTATTTCTCTAATACCTACATCTTAATGTTTCTATGGTCGAGTTGAGAAAATAAATTTTGTGTTATTGTCTCATGCCTTATTGAGATTCAAGCAAAGTTTTTTCCTTTAATTCTTATTATAGTTTAAATCTTTATCAGGAATATGAGGAAGTGTTGGGAGACATTTAGTAGTATGACCTGGTGCCTAATGCTGCTTTGTTTAATATATTACAGATGTACTCCTCTAATCATTTATAACTTTATTGTTTCTAGGGAATATAGGAAGAGTTGGGAAACTGACAATTACAATTTCAATTACAACAATTACATGCATTCAAATATTTTAAAAGTTTTTCTGCTTTCCATTACACTGTCCATATAATTAAATCATTAGTTGAATGAGTCAAAATTAAAAGCTTTATTAACAAGTATTATTTAAATTTATAGTTATTGCAATTTTTGTTTTATATCATAAGAACAATTTAGAAATACTAGTAAACGGGTATTTAAGAGAGGATTCTCTTCTAACAATTTGTTTACAAAGCACGAAAGTAAGAATTAATTTGTTAAAGAAACCAATATTTTCTAGTTGTATTTCTGTCCGTCATGTTCTACTATTCAGTTAATGCTTAGCTTATGTTGACCATTTAATATTTAATTGATACATTGACTATCCATGTCCAACTTATAATAAAAAATTGCAAATATTCACCAAATAAAAATTATCATGTTGGCAATGAAACAAAGTGTTCTATAGCTTCTGTAAATCAGCTAGGTTGGCCGCTGATTTATTAATTTAAAAAAATCCCATTTTACACACCAAGCATTAAATAAAAGTTTATAACGCTATTCTTATTATAGCGTTAGGACTACAGATATAATTTTTTAAAAACTCTTTTAACTCATTGAGTTTTCTGAAGTAGTTGATTTGCAACTATGAAATTTTGCGGATGTAATATAACGTCTCAAAAAAAAGATTAAGCGGCGTTTTGAATGTTTAAAGTGGTCCAGGGTGGGTTTAGGGTCAATTTGAAACTGTGAGAAATATTAGGGATAGTGTTGGAAGTCCACTGTCCAGCTATTTTAATGTTTTTCTCAACCAATACTATTTAATAACTTCCCAACACTGCACACCCATCACCGCTTGTTTGTAAAAGTAAATAGCTGAATATTAAAATTTAAGAATAGCATTAAAGCGTACTTAGTTTTATATTGTAATTATCTAATAGATCTCTCTCACAAATGTTCTTGAAATATTATTTTTATTAAAAATTAATCACTCCCATGTCCCACCTTCTCTATTTAAGTAAGATAAGATTCCATATTTTTTGTATTTGAGATATTTTTTTGTTTGATCTTTTACCCAGGATTCAAAGTGATAATGACAAAACAAGATCTTCGAAAAACAAGGATAACAAATTACAAAAAAAATCTATAAGGGCAACAACCAACATTATGGAAATGATGAGAGCGACACAGATTTAAAGAACATACATTGCATGTTAGAAACTATGGTTTGACAAACCAACAAGTCAAAACAATTTTGTATACTACCTCATTTTGAACAATTAAAAATTACACCATACACAATACATATAGTTGCAAAGAGTGAGGGAAAACCAACTTTATAGAATATGCATTGCATATTGAAAACAATGGTATGACATGACAACTAGGCCCAACCATTTTTCATATTACCTCCATATTGTACCATCTTTAATAATTTATCATTGAGTTGGAGCACAGCTTTTCTATAACATGAGAAAATATAATTTAATGCTAAATAAGACTGAATGTATAATATAATAAACTTTTGTCCTATATTTCAAACTATAAAGTTTTTTAAAAGCGAAGCTTTTCTATAATTAGGGTCGGTCCGTACGTCCGTCCGTCTATCCATCCAAGACGGATAGCTTTTTTCGTTAATTTAGGCATGTTAGAATTGTCCTATCAATTTCAAACTTTGCATGGCGAGTCCTGTAGTAATTAGGTACGATTTAGAAAGCGTAGCAACTCTATAATCATTACCATAAAGTCCGTACGTCCATTTTCAACATGTTGATTTTTTACTTTTTTAACAACAAACTTTTATGTGATCTAATTATCCGATTGTTCTGATCTTTGGTATACTGATTCCTGGGACATCAAAGTACATTGTCATTAGCAACGCAACTCTATAATCAAGTTTTAAAAATGTAAGTATGTTCATAAACATTATCCTGTATCAAGAAGTTTTTCAACAAATTTACTCGGAATTTTGCTTTGACTCTTATTCATTTATATTCAGATTATTCAGTTCTGACACTATACAAGTGTTAATTCCGTTTCATAGCTTCGCTTTTATGGATGTTGTAATCCTTGTCTTAAGCAAAATGACACTAAAAGGGTAAACTTATGCGTATAATATCTCAGGCTAACATCTAATATGGGATTGGTTTTATGCTATTGCTATTCTTTACCTAAAGGTTTAAATCCTAGCAGTTTTGATACTTTGTATTTATTATTTTAGAATATTTCTCAAATATTATTTATCTTTTATGGTTCCAAGACAAACGCATGAGTCTCAAACGTCGGAAAGGACAAACGCAGGAGAGTTAAGATAACAATTTAACTATGTATTTCTTTGCAGGTTAGGTTAGGTTAAGATATCAATATACAAATAAGCCCCTCCGCAGGGGTTAGGCATTTAAAAAACCTATGTGATTGTTTTAAATAGGTTAGGTCAAGTGTACACTCCGACGTTTGTCAACTCCGATGTTTGGGACTCCTGCGTTTTGTCCTAGGACCTCTTTTATGAGTTTTGTTATTCTTGTTTTAGTGTGATCTGATTGTCAACAGCATTGTCATCATTGGAAAATTTTAAGAAGTAAAGCTTTTTTATTTTGTATTGTACGTGTGTTGGTATATACGCTATCGAATTCAAATTTCAAGTTACCAAACAATAATTTTGTTACTTTTGAAATTAGATACTTAATGTTTTGATAAGAGAATTTACCTTTTTACTTGTTTCTTTTATTAATAGCCACGTAATTAAATAAGATATTCAGTTTGCTTACTTATGGTTGTTGTCATCCTTGTTAAATTTGATTCTGTCGTTGTTATAAAGGTGTAAACAATGGAAAACCTTAAATATGATAAAAGAAAACATTGTAATGGTCTTTGAGATACAAAAAGATTTGTAGTCCCCTCTAAAAATTACTTACTATAATAAAAAAATAACATTAGAGGCTAGGTTAATATGTAAAAATTAAGTGTTTTTAGAATCGTGCAAAATGTTGGTCATGGCGTCGAAGAAAATATCATAACTTCACTGAAATACTTATTGCTTACTGACATTACTCAATGCTATGGGCGATGCACACTTTTATTTTATGGCTAAACAAACATTTACTTAACAAGGATAACAACTTATGTAAATGCAAAGCCATTAAAATGTAAAAATATACGAACTGTAATTTGGGCAACATATTTGAGATGGAGCTAATGTATAACTAAATAAACTTTATATAAAACCAGCATATGAAGTGTTTAATTATAAAAAAGAACTCGGTTATTCTTGGAGATTAATCTTTGCTACAGGATCACTTCTAAGTTTCATACAGAACAGTTTAAACTATCCCTTACGTCCTAACTCTCATTATAGAAAAGGTTTCTATAAAATGATTTCATGATTTTAAACAATAATTCATTGTTTGCTTCGACCTTTTAGCACAAGCTTTAAATCAATTTAATCTTTTCGTGGTGATCTTAAACTTGGGGTCATCAAAAAGAAAATAACGTCCAATAGAAATATTTTTTAGGCGAAACTTTTTTTATTTATGGTCGCTCAGTCCGTTTGTTCGCCCATAAAAAGAATATCTTTTATCTTTAACTTAGGCATGTTTTATCTCTATTTCAACCTTGGCATGGTAACTCCTATAAGAGTTAGGTACAACTCCATAATAAGAAGTAAATATGTCATCAAATATAATTACACAAGAAAGTTTTTTTTTTAATTTCAGGGGAGATTTGGAGGGTGATGGCACCCTCCACAAAAATAGTTATAAACCATCACGGGACCTATGTTAAGCTAACACGGATAGGAAAACTGGATCGGTTCAGTGGTTAGCGAAATCCTTCGGTACAAACAGACAAACATCCTGTTACTTTATTATAAGGACTAGCGGCTACGCCCCCTAGAGGCCTCTAGGGGGACTTGAGAAGGAGAGAGTCGAATTTAATAATTCAATTTCTTATTTTAGATTTTTAATTTTAGTTTAAAAAATTTTAAAAAAAAATTTGGGGGAGATTTTTCATTTTTTTTTTTGGGGGGGGGGTGGGTGGGGGGCGTCCCACCCCGCAAGAAAATAGTTATAAACCTTCGATTTTTGTTGGTGACCCAGAGGTACTAAGGAACGATTAAAATACTACAATAAAATTGAAACAGGGTAAATTTGAATACTAAAGAACTATTTGTCTATTAGTAGAATGTGCTGAGCTGAAATAAAAATTTTTCAAAGAAGTTTCATGTTGGTCCAACTTCTTGAATTTAGTAACAACAAATACCATGAAAAGATAATTAAATCTGATTATAAAAATGTAATAATCCAATTAATAATGATTTCTCACCATTAGTAAGCTATGTGTATAATATTTATCTCACCCTTGATAAATATCCAAATGACTTATTATGACCCCGCTGTGGCCATTTCATCATTAGAGCTAAGTTAGAGTATTTAAAATATATATTACTAGAAAAATTTAAACATACATAGGAAAATATCTATTTATAGATTTATTTGCTGGCAACTTTGATGCCTGTTAAATATATTATTTTGATCAGATAAATTATTACAAATATGTGAATAAAGGAAAATATGTTGTTGACTACTCTACGGGTCTTTGCTCATATGTTACAAAATATTCTTGTTGGTCAAGTATACATAATTCATTATTAAACCCTTTTCTGTATCTTTGCCAGACGTTTCTTCATTTGAAAAAACTTCTGTTCATTTCAACAAGGCCAAAAAAAACCTAGCCAAATTAATAATGTTTACTTAATTCTTTTTGTAATAGTGCACCTTAATTAACAGTATTAAAGAAAATTATTATTTTGCCTGTCAAATTTTTGTTCCAAACTTTGTTGTTTCGAATGATATAATTTGAAGCCTAGGTTGTATTATAAATACAGTAAAGGTTTTGTTCAAGCTAAGCTGTCACTTAGTTTAGAATGGACATTGATATTTAATTAAAACTTTACTAACTTGCATTTCACTTTATATTGAGGATTACATCATCTGTAAAGAATATGAGGATACGAGTAAAAGTATTAAATTAATATTACATTTAACTCAATAAGAATATTATTTAAGATTGCAATTACTTTTCTTAGATAAAAAAATGGAAAAGTAATAATAATTAGAAAAGTATATTAGATACGAATTCAGCAAGAAAATAATAATGTTTTATAAGTTTTTATGAAAATTTTGAAATTTCCTAAATGGTATTATTATACCAATATTTTTAACATGAAATAATTACACAATCTAAGCAAAAGAACTATGTCTATTCTTCATGTTAATATCGTTTAAGAATCCATATCAACAATAATTCACACCTTCTAATATATTTTGATGATTAGCACAAATTCTTCTTATTTCCTGACTCATCCCAATCAAATTTATCACAGAAGAATATCAGTCTTGCCATGCCTAGTAATATTTTGTGATTTATTGTTATTGCATGGCTTCAAGATTATCATGTAAGCTGTATTAATTATCTTTGTGTTGGTTCTAGACATTGGGGTTAACAAACATAATAAAGCATTAACACAATTCAATATTAGGCTCAGACAGCGAAAGGAAACAACCATAACAGGACCAAAAGGAAACCTCTGGTAAAGTAGAATGTATAATATAAGATAAGATCTTTTGCTACATATGCAGCTGCAGTTGCGCGACTGCCGCTTAGGTTTGTTGAGGCTTCGGTTGGCGTAGGTGGCTTAGTCTAAGTTGGCCTAAAAGTAGCTTTGGGCGGCTAAAGGTTTCTGAGGCTTTCTTTGGCTGTTGTGAGCAGGACGGTTGACGTTGAGGCTTCCTGAAGTGACGCGGCTGATTGTGACTTCAGCTGCCGATAACTTCTATTACTTATTACACTAATAGCTTTTCTTCCTTTAATTTCATTTAAGGGGTGGAGGGTTAAACACTCAATTTTCAAATTGGAACGAATTGACATAGCTACTTTGTTTTAATTAAAGAAATAATGTAATATTTTTCAAGGTTTTGATAATCGTTATTTCTTGGGAACTACAAAGAATTACTTTCTCTAAGTTTTGAAGCTCATCCATTTTGTATACATTAGTAATCCTATTTCCAAACTGTCACCTTTATAAAATTATACTAATAGGCCCACATAAACTGAAACAGCCCTCTTTGTTTAGCTATTAGCATCGCAGCTATATAGTTATTGTAAATATTCATCTTATGTTTTTCTTGGGAAACGTGAATTTCTCGGCTTCTATTTAAGATGCCGGCTAGAATTTTCCTAAACTAAATAAGCGATAATATTTCTTTGGGAGTAATACAAAATTTTTCAACTTTATAAATAAATCTTTATACATTTTTAAATCGCTTGTAATTATAATTTATACTCATAATTGCATAATTAAGAAATTGAAATAATTATTTTAATTATGTGTGAATTCCTTTCAACTTGAAGAGTTCCACCCTTTCTCATACTTTTCAAATATAAGCCATTTAGAAAATTTAGAGACTGAGTTCAATTCAGAGTTAAAGAAAACATTACTTACAAATATAACTTAGAAACATGGAAAAAATATTTGAAAAAAATCTTTTAAATCCGTTGGTCGGTGGTACATATATTTTATCTCTACTTTTAAAATTTATTATTAGAGTAAAAAAAGTCTTTTCTATTCATTTTTGCAAAACTGTAATTGTCATCAGAGAAAATACAACAGAATATTTTTTTAAAAGCTTAAACTTCGGGACAAATTTACATGATTCTCTGATATGAAATATACCATTGCTCTTTCTATGAATCATTTGTCTAATAATTGATGATGTGAATGTAAGTCTACCCATACATAGCATGGGTTGACTTGAAACTTGGCTTCACTATGGACACCCTTCTGGAACCTGTCAACCCATGTCAAGCTCACCAGGGACAAAGGGATAGGTGAAATGAAGATGAATAAATATGTAAAAAAATAAGTAGCTAAGCTAAATTATAATTAGGGCCTGTAAGTTCGTTGTAAAAGTATTTTAGAATAAATATAAAAAAAACTATTTATATATGTGTTAGAGAAATGACCATGTCATTTCTCTCTATAAATAACCAAGGCATGTCATTTTTATTTTTATTACAGTTTACTGTTCTTTAAAAAACTCTATTACAGATCTCAATCCTTTTAAATATAGCAAAGATCAACTAAACTTTCATTGACCTATCCCTTAATCCATAAATATCTTCCCATTGTCATTCAATAGTCACATTTCATTCACTGTGTATTCATTGTTTTATAATTCTCCAAACTTCGCCCCTTGCTTCTCTCTAACTGATTTCATGCGAATTTATGGATATAGAAAAGATAAATTTTCTGTCCTGACTGCTTTTTTCCGACCTCATCATAGCAGACAGAAATTCTACGCAAAATTATAGTCAAATAATCCTGGGGATCCAATAGATAAGTTTTAGATCTGTCTTTTTTCGGAAACTGCAGGCCCTCTACCAATGCTGATTAGGAAAAAAATTCAATTGACAAAATATAATCCTTAGGATATCTTCTAGAATATTGTTTTGTCCCGTCAATGTTACTTTAAAGGAAAATAATATTCTTTTCCTATGTCAGATGGGTGATATTAATTGTAGTGGTAGAGGGTGAACATCGAGGCCCAAAAACAGGTGCAGCTCATGACAATCCACATTTTGAACTTGAGACAAAGGTCGTGTAATCAAAGGGTTTGGCTCTATGTTGTTATTATCTTTTCCGTCTGGTCACCAGTTGTACAATCAGGTACAATAGCTTGAAAAAAACTAAATATTACAATTGAGGATTTTATGAGGGGTTAATGATGTGGGAAAAAAAAGAAATTTTAGAACCAGATTTTACTAACTACAAATTTATTTATGTTTCCAGAAAAATTGCAAGGCCCAAATACACCATCAAGTATTATTTTCAAATTTGCAATGAATGTGATTTTTCTAGTTGCGAAGCATCTCAAATATCAACTCCAAGGGGCTGGGAGTTTCTCTATGTAGGAAAGTTGTATAAATTTGAGTATTTTGATTTTTGACGGAGTATAGATGGGGTTAACTTAGATGTTGGGTGAACTAAAAATGAAATGGATGTGATAATTTTGTTGAAATGACCCTAACAAATTTTTAGAAATTCAGGTCCCTGACTTTTAGTCAACACATAAGACTTCAGTTGATTGAGTTAAGGCCTATGTTCAAAGGCATGGTGGATTGTCTTGGAGTTCTATTTGTGATAATGATGATAAATCTCAAAATGGACAACGCTTTTCCATGTATTAAATCCTTAATATCATAATCTATTGCAAACATCTTCTTCACTACTGTTTCAGTTACTAAAGATGATGGATAATGAACAAATTCATTCTTGTTTTTCTACCGTATAATGATAGATTTGAAGTATCTGGTATAGAGAAGCCGCCTGCTAAAATTCTAAGTAGTCATTTTCTACTGTTTCTCCCACATTTAAAATTCTTGGAAATTCTCCCCAAGTATTTCAGAACTTGAGATAGTTTCTCAAAGTTTTACAGCCAATGGGTTAAATCAGCCGCGTATGCAGTTGCAGGCGAACACAAATTTTCGGCCGCCGAGCTCTGAAAAATGTCAGCTGTAAAGACTTTTATACTATCTAGTCAACATAAATAGTGCTTATGTTGAATGTCGGAATATCAAAATGATGTCAGCCATTAGCACTCCTATCAATGCTCTAAAGTATGAACCTTATTAAACTACCCAGATAATAATTACAGGATAGTTATAATGAACAATAATGTTATTTCAATCAAAGTACTATTGCTTAAGCAAGTAGACAAATATCCTACTTTTTGTATAAAGCAATAGTTTCATTAAATATATTACATACATTGCATATAAATTATACACATTCATTTAATTAAAAAATAAATACTAGATACTAGAATTTAAAAGTAGCATATTCATTGAAATAAATTTTCCAAATGTTTAGGATAGTTGAAAGAAAGTGTTTGATTATCAGGGAGGGAAAGATAATTAAATAGATAAAAACAAGTGTATGTCCGTCTGATCCCTTCCACTTACTATTTAATAATCTTAAGTTCTATTCACTTTCAACTTTATTCTTGTTGATAAAATAGAGGAAATAGAACAGAATTACCTATATGTCTCGTAGTTGAACATCACTGCTTCCCCTCTTTCAGAAAATCTTTTCCAGTATTACTTCGAAACTAATTAATATCCAGTGGATTAGAACCAGTTCTCAGCCATACTGAAAAATTATGTATAGCATCGTATTATATCCAGTTTTCTAAAATAAAATCATAAGATTTAAACCAGTTTTTATAGCCCGTGCCTTCGACTCTAACTGTGTGTGTAGCCATAGTTTCTTTTTGCTTGAATCTATTTAGGTAGTATAGCTCTAACACTGAGCTCTATAAAGGACTAGACATTCGCGCATCTCCTACTCAATCGAACACAATAGTAAGAATGATCACAAATATAATGTTTTTTTAAAGCTTAAAATAAATAAGCTAGGAGATGAAGGTTGGTCTGTAGGTGAAATAGAGGAATTAGCTGGAAATGGGATATGGGTAAGTAAGAACAGATATTTGCAGGGATAAGGGATAGGAAACCTGGCCATTATTTAGGTCCCGGCCTAGATTCAAAAGAGAGATTGCAACTTTTACCAATTCCTAATTAAATGATGTCACTGGCGGACGCTCCCAAGTAGCTATTGCTCTAAACCAATAAGGATTGGCCTGTTTTGTATCAACCAATAGGCAATTGGCGGATGCCTATATAAAAAACGCAGCAATTGAAATTGAAGAAAAAATTGTACATTGTCTGCTTCTAAATAAAAATAAGAAATAATAAAAAAAGGTGTTCAATCACATCAGCTTAATTGTCAAATCTGCCCAGAGTTTTACATTAAAAAATACCATATATAAAAAAAAAAAAGAGAGATTATTTTTTGGAAAGTGGTTAGCTACAAATTATTCATTTGTTAGTTTATAAATGAAATGTTGTATTTTAAATTTTAAAACTTTATAAGGAATGGATTGAAACACCTCAATGTACTATTATATGCTAAAAAGTACAAAAACACTATTCTATTAACATGGAACAAGAAGAATTGATAGAATGTTTCCCGAACACAGTAATAGTGTCTACTTATTATGACGTAACAAAAAAATTTGCCAATGAGAGGCCACTATAAATTTTCCCATTGGTCAATAACGGCCTCTCATTGGCTATTTTTTTTGTTACGTCATAATCAGTCAGACACTATTACTGTGTTCATGTTTCTCTCAAAAAATTGTGTCGTTTTCATGTCAACACGATTGCATAAGACTTGTGATACGTCGATAATTTGTCATCTATGGCCATTTTATTATACCCACAAGTTCGACGTTATTGTAGTCAAAAGATTATTTTCAAAAAACATGTCAATAATATGTCTCCCATAATTCTTTTTTGTTTTGAGTCGATATAAACCCTTAAGGTTGCAATTTTTCTAATGGATTGATTGATGTAGAATTAGAGTAGCGGCGGCGCTTAAAGAAAAAAATACTAGAAACCCATTGGGGAAACTTACTTATATAGCTTGAAAGTATAGAAATTAAATTATTTCATAATAAGCAAGTGGCTTTTTTTTAGTTCATCATAGGCCAAAACGACTTGTGCGCTGCCAGTTTAATAATAACTAAACAAATAAATGATTGTAGTTCCTTTTGGTTACATATTGTTTTGGAAAATCAAAAAGAAATGTGGGAAATGTTTTGTTTGAGAGTATCCATTGTACATTGCACCCAATATAATCTGATTATCAGCTTGGCCCAGACTTTCCACTAATATTACCATCCCTCCTCCCTTTACACCGATTTCTACAACTTCCCTTTTTCCTTTTTTTTACGCGGACAATTACACTTGCTGCCAAAATAGGAAATACAATTAATATGCTGTAACCTTATCAACTTTTGGCTGTCCTATTTAGTTTTACTATTGGCTTTGCCCCTTGTCTCTAGGGACATCGTCCAAAGAAGGGGTTGGCTTACATATTCAAGTTTTATTCAAATAATAAAGGTCATTAAAACTTAAAACCAGAAAAGCAAATTTACTGTGAGTTGAGTGAAACTATTATTTTCAGGGAGTAAGGGAGGGGACAATGGATCGAATATTCAATTATTAGTGATCTCAAACCTTGGGGACCTGCCCAAAGTGTTTGCGAAGGATTAAGCAAGATTTTGAGAACTAGCACACATTTGCCACTGAATTTGTTATGATCCTAGAAGTACAATTTCTAGCAGACTAAAAAATTCATATGGAATAAAATTATTTTGGCTGATGTTTGTTTGTCTGTCTGTCTGTCTGTTTGTTTGTAGCAAAGGATCTCGTTAACCGCTGAACCGATCGGGTTCTCCTTTACAGGGTAGCTTATCATAGGTCCCGGGAAGGTTTATAACTATTTTCTTGGGGGGTGGGACACCCCCAACCCCCCCAAAAA
>LS055284.1:0-17792 GCA_900241095.1 Acartia tonsa
CCCCCCCCCCCCCCCCCCCCCCCCCCCCCCCCCCCCCCCCCCCCCCCCCCCCCCCCCCCCCCCCCCCCCCAAATAGCGATTTCTCTCGGGAGGGGGGTCCTTCCCCCAAGCGGTTAGCAAGATCCTTTGGAACAAAAAGATACACAAATAGACATCTTGTTACTTTTATATAAGGATAACTTAGATGCAAAGTGGAAGGTCTAGTCGAATGAAACCACTTACCCCTCCCTTTTTTTAAAACCAAGCGGTTAGCGAGATCAATCGGAACAAACAGACACACATACACACATTTTTTGTAATGATAATTAAAATGTAAAGTGGACCCCCCTCCTTTCATCAAGTAACCCTAGAGGCCTTTAGGGGCATAACCGCAAGTACTATTTATTATGTCAATTTTATTTGTGTTCATTATTTTCATTTGCTTGTACAAAGTTGCGTTAGTTCTAGTACCCAAAGGCTAAGACAATCAAAAGATGAATTCTAGGTCCATTGTCCCATACCTATATCCCTGGAAGACAGCAACTCCCATTGACATTATAGGCTTCCCACGAAAATTTAAATTTGAGAATTCGCAATCCATAAATCCGTGATGAAATCAAAGAGATACAAATGTTTGATAAAAACATGTAATTGATTTTTAATTAATTATATTAATTACTACATAAGCATAAGTCACAATTAAAAATCCTTCTGATTAAAGGGTTATTTTTTGTATCATTTCATTTTATGCAGGGGAGGGGTGGGGTAATTATACTGGTACCAAAAGTTTTTTAAAAACAAATTATCTCATTCGTTGGCTACACAACTTTGGATACTTCTCGTGATTGGGTTGTTCTAATCTACGTCGTCCAAACTTTTCCACCAATATTTTAATCTTCAGAAGGTGTAATTTGGCACATTTTGATTGAGGGTAGAGAAGACATAAATTTTTATAAAAATTGTACCACAGAACTATATAATAATTGGTTATTTTAAACTTTTTATTTTTGCTTAGTATTTTATAATTTAGATGTTAACAAAATTCATTTACTTCTCATGTATTCTTATTTTTAGTCCCAGCAGGAGGTCCAAACCCTACGGGCTTTGACTAAACTAACAAGATATACATAAAGGTGGCATATAAGGGGTTTGACAGTGGTTAAAGTAAGGTTTTTGTTCTCGTATTTTATGACTTAAGTTTATTATAATTAAAGTTGAATTTCTTATCTATTAATATATGTATCTAATTAAATTGATCTTTTATTATCAAATCTTCTCTGTACGTCATTTTTAATCAGCATAACACAAATCTTTATAATTATTAACGGAAATCTAAATATATATCATTACTTGGATGTTAAACCAGACTTACATGTTCTCTAATAAAGTAAAACTCGCAGCATGCTAAAATGACGACACCCCCTATGCACCTTCTTTACCACATCCCCTCCTACTGAATGAGCGAACTGGCCAAAAAAAAGAGTTCCATGTTAGAAACAAAAATTAACGACAGTTTTTCCCCTGACATATTATCTACGTATATTCTATATGGGGGAAAAGGGGTAGAAAATAGCCATTAACCATCCTAGATATTTTATGAAGCTTCTCTTAAATGGAGGACTGAATTAGCTCAATGGTTAGCGAGATCTTAACTTATAAGGCAAACAATCTTTTATTTTACTTTTCTTTGATTAAAACTAAGATACGGAGTACAGACTACTTCTTGAGCAGCTTCACTCTGAGAAAAAATGACGTTTCTTTTAACTAAATCTATTTCTTGAAAACCTTATATCTTTTCAACTTATGTAAAAACTTATTTTATCCCCCCTCAGGAACTTTGCGGGGCTGTATTATTTTTAACTAAAAAAGCATCAACAAAACTTTAATTTTAAGTTCATTAAAAAAACTAATTTCAAGAGTTTAATATTTATTGAATTTATTCAAATCATCAATAAATAACATAATCATCAAATTAATCACATTAAAAAAGGCAAATTCATAATGAGCCTTAAAAAGAAATAATATCATATTAACAAAAAATTCTATTACACTAAAATAACAATGGCACAAATATTTGTATGAACTAGATGATAGTTTTTTTTTAAACTAGAAATTTAATTTTAAATGATAAATGATGTTGAAATAGATTTATGATTTTTTTTATAAAATATAAAAAGATAAATTCCATTTGAGATATCTAAAAAAAATACTTAAGGGACGTAAAATCATTTTATTTTGAGAGGGGCAAAATGGTTTTAGTGGGCCAATTAAATGTGTTTAAAAGAAATTTTTAGGGGTTAAAATAAGAGGTTTCAAAGTTTGAGGGGGGTAAACACTCCTCTTGGACGTCAATGTCTTAAAAGACTTAAAATTATATTTTCTCCTTTAAAACAGCAAATTGTAATTCTTAAAATTATTAGCATATTAGCAAATTTAATGTAAAAAATAAGAGTATTGAAATTGCACATTGCAGAGCACTTAAATTAAGAATAGATTTAGTTTTGACTTTTTTAATTAATAGCACTTTTCATGATTTTTATTTGACTAGAAAAAAATCAATGAATTATTACACAGAAAATCTTTTGATTTATGAATTATTTTAAATTGATTAGCAAATGATATTAATAAATAAATCTCGATACACAAAAAAGCTGCTTTTGATTTTCATATTTGGTTCAGGTTTGATCCTTAAAATAACTTTTTAAAAAGGATTATAAAATAATGCCCATAATCCCAAATAAGTTTTTTAAACTTTAACATAAATTCTTTATACATATAATACAAGATAATAAAAATTCTATACAACATTTGAATCTAATTGTGCGTTTATTAAGACACAATAAGTTATTTTAAATGATTTTTAAAGCATATACCAAAGCAGTATTTTTAAATTAGTACAGTATTTTATTTTGTATATGATTTTAACAATTAAAGTTGAAATGATGAAAAAAGCACTTCCTGTTGACATACAATTGCAATGGTCTATGTCAACTACATGGTACTTGAAATAATTGGTCACAACTGACATATTTTTGACTGTATGCCGTTGTTAAATATTTTTGAAGCCAATTTGGATTTATCCCCTAATGCTATCATGACAAAAGTCTTTATGTTGATATAATACCAGCTCCAAAGTTTAACAGGGGTGACGAATATTTTTTATTTAGCCAATTCCTCCAAAATTTCAGGTACACTTTTCTTCTCCTCTCTAAAATAAAGAAAAACAATTAGAAATTGAGATTTTTAATTTAATATTATTCAGTTTAAATACAGAAAAGGAGCTTTTTTTTCTTAAACAAAGATCATATAATAGTGACCCTTCTAAATAGCCTAAAACCTACTAACAACCATATTACTAATCTTTTTTAATGTTGAATCCAGTCTAGCCGTTTACGCGATCTTATAAGACAGATAAACACACATGCTTCTACTATTAATCTTAAAACAATTACCTAAAATAGTTCATATACTCTTCTGGTATAGTCCACTCCAGCAAGATTTCAATATTTTTCTGTAGAGTGCTGATTTCATTACCGTCGGGCTTGACGCATTTGCGACCACTAGCCTCTATACTCTCCTTTAATACATCATCTGAAATTTTAGGAAAAATTAACCAAATATTAAAGCAAGGGCAATTATGTCAGAGAAAGAAGTGACTGTTTATTACATTAGTCCCCAAAGTTTTAGAATAACGTTTTCTTATTCGTTGGCTTAACAGCTTTTGGGACTTTTACTGAATTTTGTTTGGTTGGTTTATTAAGTTTAGTGTTCAAACTAATTTTAATCTACTGAAGAGGTAATTTTGTGTGTCATTATTGGGGATCAATTAATCGGCCAATATCTTATCCCTTTAGATCCCTGCAATTATGTTTATTAGTAGCGTAGCAAAGGTAAGGTATTGTCGGAATCTTAACGGTTGAGACAATGAAAGATGAATTAATGTACATCCTCAATGATGATAAACAAAATTATGCCCTCAGTAGATTCAAATTATTGGTTGAAAAGTTTGGATACTCAGGCATTATACCATTTAACGTCTTTAATTATGATACAGCCATAATCTTGCCAAGCAAAAGAAAAGCTGTTACCTATGAGCCTGCTGCCAAATCCCAGTTTCTTGAGCCTGCCTGGGGTTGAGATCTTTTTCAGCAGCAACGCCAGCAGAGTTCTCATTTTCTCCAAGCTCATGCCTGCGGAGGGCTCCTCAACCTTAACAAAAAAGAAAAATAAGGTGTAAATAATACTGTTGCTTTATCAAAATACTAAACCACTAGATATTTCTCTATAGGCACGTGAGAAAATGGGAGGGGAAGTTGACACCTCCCATAATTTTCAATTTTTGTTTAAAATTTAAAAAAATTTGGGATGCCATTTTTTTTCTAGAAGTGATTTCTCTTGAGAGTTTGATGGTACCGTACCCTCCCTCAAAATAGTTCTAAACCTTCCCAGGATCTATGGGAAGCTACATCGTAAAGGTGAACCATATCAGTTCCGCGGTTAGTGAGATCCTTTCGTCAAACAGACAGGTACATACTGTTACTCTATATAATACGAAATAGTTCTTACTATGACAATAAAGATATCATTTACAGAGTACTGACAGGGGTGTCTATCTGGAGATCCCCTGGCATGACTGACAGACAGACATCCTGTTACTTTATATAATAGGATAGAGATCTTACCATGACAATAAAGATATCATTTACAGAGTTGATCTATGATCTATCTGGAGATATTCTGGCATGACAGACAGACAGACATCCTGTTACTTTATATAATAGGATATAGATCTTACCATGACAATAAAGATATCATTTATAGAGTTGATATTGCCCGTACTGGCAGGGGTGTCTATCTGGAGATCCTCTGGCATATTGTCCGGATGTTCCTGTACTGCGTGGCTGTCGTACAAGGTCTTCGTCTGAAATAAATATAGAAAATAAGTAACGAGGCACAAAAATTAAGGGATCTAGGGGTGGGACGATAAATTAATATTCAATATTTTAGTGATCTCAGAATTTGTGGACTTGCTTAGTGTTCGTGAATGATTCTTCAGGTTTAGCTTAACTTTGGGGACACTGCGTAGCTGTCGTACATGTCTTTTATATTCTATATGTGAACAAGGATGACAACAGCCATAAGTAACGAAGTACCAAAAATTGTTTAAGGATCAACTACAATATTAAACCAAAATTGGGATTTTTTCTTTGGGAGGGGGTGGAACACAAAGAGGAGTATTATTCTATTGTCAGTGGGTGGGGTGAAAATTATTTTACACCCTCCTTAAATTTAAGGGGGGCGTGACTTGCTTAACTTGACACCACCCTTAATTGGCTGTTTTAGGTGGTTCTATCAGGGACTAGATGTTGAACCTTTTCAAGGATGTTGGGCAATTATGGGGGTGTATCCAGCCCACTGGCAAAATAAAGGGGGTAAGATACACCCCCCTTCTGCACTTTAGCATGACCATAACCAGCTTAGGTATACATACAAAGTTATTTTTATTTAATAAGTCCATTATAAAAAGTGTCATTTCCTTTAAATGAAAATTGTCATAAACAGAACGCAAAAATCCACCAAAATTATTAATACTATTGCATACCTTATAGAAACCCTGGCAGACTTCACAATAGTAGGGTTTATCAGAGTTATGGACACAGAGCATGTGCTTCTTCAAGTGTGGCAGCTGAGCAAAGGATTTGTTGCATAGCTTACATGTGTGTGGTTTCTCTCCTATAAATATGTTGATTGAATGTTTAAAGGTGAAATAACTTTTCATATTTTATTCTCCATTAGTCAAGTAGAAGCTAAAATATTTTTTAATTAAAAATCATAAAAAGAAAAAAACTAATTTTCATTTAGATACTCATACTTTTGTAGATAGTTGTTCATTTACTACACATAACGTCTTTAAGTTATTTTTTAATGCTAAAAGACGAAAAAAATTGAAAACAGATAATTTCAAGAAGGCATGATATTTTTTTATGTAAAACATCGCTTAATGCAAAATAAAATGTTTTTCACCCAAGACTATTATTATTTTATTATAAAACCTTTAAAACTTGTGTAGCGGCGTGTCGTATATATTCTAGCAGTAGGTTTAAATGGTCTGTTAATCCTACCTGTATGCATCCTGAGGTGCAGCTTGAGCGCGGTAGAGTGGGAGAAGGCGCGTGAGCAAATTTTACAGGTATAAGGACGTTCGCCAGTGTGGACTCGCATGTGGACGGTCAACTGACTTCTCTGGTTAAACCTGCAATAAAATAGTTAGCATTTTAGCACCTAGTCTTTAAATATCCTATTTTAAACAGTAAGTTTTTTTTTCTAAAGGTCCAAGAATGGTTTTAATCTTTTTTTTATTGAAGTCTAAGTTTAATCTATTTTGATAATGTTGTGAGCAGATAATTATTTTGAATTATACTTTTGCCATTAAAATAAATTAAAAGTGTTTCTTTGTTTATAACAATTAATAATATTGCATTTAAGTCCACCATACAGTATCAAAAAAGTTCAAATAATAATTTTATTGGGACAAAAACGTTGGAAGCTAAATAGAAGTACAAAATGCTTTTAATTTTTTTGTATTTTAAGAAAAGTTTGTTTTAACCGGTTCCAGGACAAACGCAGGAGTGACAAACGGCAGAGAAGACTAAAAAATTAAGTTAATTGAGTATTTCTATACCGGTTAAGTTAGGTTAGGTTAAGATAATATTCAAATAAGCTCCCCGTAGGGGTTCGACATTTAAAAAACAGTGTCCACTCCGACTATTGTCCCTACTGCGTTTGTCCTATGACCTTACAACAAGGATGACATTAGCTGTAAGTAGCATAGCTCAAAATATGCCGAAAATACATACTTGGCTCCACATTGTTCACATTTGTATGGCTTCTCCTCCTCACCAGTTGCATGCGTTCTCATATGATCCTAGAAATAAAATATTGTTATCCTGTTATATATGTACTAGCAGCTTCGCCCCTAGCCTCTAGGGGCTTTGCCCCAAAAGGTTTGATCAACCTAATTTTTCGTATTTTAGATTTAAAAAGAAAAAGTAAAAAAAAAAATTTTTTTTTTTGGGGGGGGGTATTTTTCATTTTTTTGGGGGGTTGGGGGTGTCCCAGACAGACGGACAGACATCGTTCTACTTTGTATTATAGATAGTAAGCGTTTTTTGTCTGTAGTTTAAGTTATTGTTAACCACTGAACCGATTAGCTCTAAACTTATGAATGCTTCACAAAGATCCGAGGATAATTTTGAGCTATTATATTGCCCATCCATTCCCCTTTGAATTTTGAGCCCCTAGGTGCTAGTGGCGCATTCACTTATCTACTCTAAAAATATTACATTAAATATATTCTTTAACTAGAGCTTCCTTATAATAATTAAGAAAAAAATAGATTTGATCTTAAAGATGTAAAATTCTATTGAGTATTAAATGATTCCTTTCTTCTTTGGGGGTAGGTTGAAACTTTTAACCCATATAAAGAAGTGTGAATAAAATTTGTAAGACAATAATTTTAATTTGTATTTAGTTTTTAAAAAAATGTTTTATTTTTTATCCTTCAAAATCTTGAACTTTATCCAAATTCATGTACCTAATATGTTAAAATAATCATTTATGTAAATCCTTAAAAAAATTAAGTAAATATTTGAAGGTTATTCTTTTGTGTAGTATGTACTTGAAAAAATAATCTTTTCCTACGATGATAGATTACCAAGTAGTCCAAGAATAATCGCAAGTTTCAAATGTATAAGGGCAAACAGCTGTTTTTAAAATTTGAATAAGTACTTGGTATAGGATTCAGGAATCTCATTTTTTCCCCTACATTTTAGTAAAAAAATATTTGTAAAGCTCGAGAAAAACTCATATGTACAATTACATAGGTAATTAAAGCCTGATTTGCCTGTCATTCATTGAGCTCTTGTTCTTTCTTTATAATTGGTTTTACTATATGTCTACTTATATTAATTCATCTATCCATCCATCTATCTATCCATATATTTACCTTAGAAGCTCTTGTCCTTTTTATTTATATCCATCTATTTTCTATCTATTTTCTCTATGCATATATATCTTTCTTTTTTATGAATATCTATCTTTCTATCTATCTTCTATCAATCCATCTATCTATCCATATATCTACCTTAATATGCCCCTTGAAGCTCTTGTCGCAGACTTTGCACTGGAACATTTTCTTTCCCTCGTGGAAGCTTAGTATGTGTCTCTTCAGAGTATCTGCACGGGGATACGATTTCTCACACAAGTGACATTGAAAATCCTTAAAAATCAGGAAATATAGTAAATTTTAATACAGTAATTTAGGTCGAGTACAGTAAAACTTTATGATAATCCCAGCTGAACTATGGCTATCAAGACAGATTTCCCAAACCTTACTTTAAAAGCCCAACTTTATTGCAAGCATAAATTTATCGCATCGTATTATAGACAGCTTACCGCGAATATCTAAAAAGAAAAATCAAATTAAAACTAATTTTATCATTTTTATTTTAATATTAGTAGAAAAGTGTCTGTAACAGGATACTGTACATGATATTGCAGTATATCTGAGAACTGGTTCTAATCCAGCGGATATTTATCGGTTTCGCAGCCATACTGCAAATATTTACAGGCGTGTTCATAATATTGGCTAATGGTGTTATAGCGTCAAAAAATTACCTTAACGCCTTGATGCAATGCCGCGTGATTTCTCAAGTTACCATACGTAGAGAAAGCCATCTCACAGTGGGAACATTTATATGGTTTGTCTCCGCTGTGGATTCTCTTGTGCACAATCAGTTGTCCGCCACGAGCAAAACATTTACCACATGAGTCACAACGAAATGGTTTTTCGCCTGCAATATAAAAAATTATTTAGTAATTTACCTCTAATTAATAATTTTCTATTATTCAATGTGTCTCCATTAGAATAGTAGGTAAACATTTCTAGTTGTCGAGATTAAAGTTGGACATAAAGACGAAATAAATATCAGTTATGTTGTTCTTTGTAGATTGTAGGTTACAATGCTTTAGATTCTTAACAGAAATAGTTACAAACCTTCACGGGACCTATGAGAAGCTACCCTGTTAAGAAGAACCCGATTCGTTCAGTGGTTAGCGAGATCCTTCGGTACATACAAGCACACAGTCATACTGTTACTTTTATATTATGACAATACCTGTATGAATCCTCATGTGAAGCTTGAGCCTCTCCTTGATGGAGAATGCCTTGCCGCATATTGAACACTCGTGGGGCATCTCTCCAGTGTGGTTGCGCATGTGTGTCGTCAGAGATCCAACCTACGGAAAATAGTAATTGCATTTAAGTTTCGCACAAAGATTTTTTGTGAGACAAAAAATTTAAATCAGAATTTTTAGCACTTGTGTATGTTTAAGCATAACAATATGCACAAAAATAGAGGATAACAGGGTAAATTAACAGTAAATTAACGCAGTACCCAATATAACCTAGCCTAATCTTGGCCCCCCCACCTTGACCAACAGACCAGGGCATAATATATGATTGTGTACCTGGGAAGCTCTTTATAGTGCCTATACAAAAATGACGTCATACAATACAAATGACCAATGATAGGCCGATGAACTAAATTACCAATGGCAGGCAAGAATACATTTTAATTGACCAATGGCAATAGTATACATTTAAATTGGCAAATGGTAGGCCAGTATGACGTACCTGTTTAAACTTCTTGCCACAAACGCCGCACTGGTACGGCTTCTCTCCTTTGTGGGACCTGGCGTGCTTCTCCATGTCATCTATCTATCTCTCTATATATCTATCTAACAGTGTACCTGGACAAATTTCTTGCCACAAACCCCGCACTGGTACGGCTTCTCTCCTGTGTGGGACCTGGCGTGCTTCTCCATGTCATACTTTCTCTTGAATCCCTTCCCACAATATTCACATGGAAATACTCGTTCATCTCCCTGAATAAGAAAATAAATGGATGTAGAAGGATATACCTGGATACTATTACTATGTTTATAACACTTGTCCCCAAAGTTTTCTTATACTCAACAACTTTGAGTACATTAATTAAATTTTGAAAGATTGGTTTGAAAGTTGAGTGTCCAAAGGTTTCAACCACTTATTGTAATCTACAATTGTATATAATCATTTGGGATGTACATCAATGCACCGGTCATTGTCTTATCCCCTTAAATACCTGTACATATGTGAATTTGTATTATTGAAATGTATATAAATTGACAAATGTTTTAAATCACATAATTAATCACTTTAAAAGTGTGATATGAATAGATTATTACACCTTCAAACAATACAAAATTGCACCTGTCTAATTACAGATATGTAATCTTATTATAACATATGTTAATTTTGCTTTCAAAATTGCATATTTTTTTAAGTCTTAGGAAGAGAAAGGTACATTGAACTGTAAATCAAATTTGTACCCAAAAGTTAAAAGATGCGTTCTCTCATTGGTTTGCGGAAAGGTACTTTAACAAATATAGATTGGAAAGTATAACTATTTCATTAAGAATGTTAATCTTCAGAAGATGCAATTTTAAGTTTTAACTGTCATTTAACTGTCTTAATCTGTCTTTAACTGTCATTTTTTTAGATAATTGTTAATTTGATGTATAGCTTCGCTACTTATGAACGAAACTATATTGGTTTTCTCTTTTTTATGGGTGTTCTTTCCCACTCCTCCTCTCCTCACCCCTTATTTTTATGACGTCATTAAGGGACTTTCTTCGTCTTCGAATAAAGGCACATATTCTATTCTAAAACTAAAGGAAACTATTACGAATAATATGATCTCATTTCTGTATTTGCATTGAGTAAAATAAAATAAACATTAGAAAATTTTTTCAAGAATGGAAAGGACAATTGCACTGGTACAATTAATTTTAGACTGACAAAGGCATAAATTAACATGCAAAAATTGTGGGAAGATGAATTTACCTACCATTGCCATAACCTTGTATACCTATACATTACAATGGATTTATTATTACTTGGATCTTACACCAGATTATAATGTACTCTAATAAAGTGAAACTTGCAGCTGGCTAAAACAACTATCCCCCTTTCCACCCCCTTTACCATATCCCCTCCCTTCATACTGAATGAACGAACTGGCCAATGAGTTATGTTCATCCTAGCAACCTAAATTGACAACACTTTTTCCCTGTCACAATATCCTCATATATTCTATATCCATTTCCCGTACAATTTCTTACCCTTATAATCGGACATTCAACTTGTAGATAAAGAAACTTTAAAATCAATAAACCAAGAACAAATATTACCAAAAGTGGCGCAACAACAATAACAATGTAAATAAATCACTGAATAGGAAAGCACATTTAAATATTTCATTAATATTTAAGCAATAAATATTAAAATTTTAAAAATTCCATCAATACACAAAAACGGTGTTTATTAGTGGACGTACGCACACAAATTAATTATATAGTAGATACGCTACTAATAAAAGACATTTTACCTCTCCAACGCTACCATCGGGCTTTTTCATTCCTATTTCTAATGAATTTTCTGATCCCTCTGAAGATTTCTCTATGCAGGCTTTTTCTTCCTTCCCTGTTTTTTTTTATTTATGTTTTATCATATTCATTATAATTGGCGTTTTTTATTGTATAATATTCATTTATCGCAACGTAATATAACCAGTTTGGTTAGACCCGATGGGCCTAAAGCCCGGTATAACAAAACTGGTTTTAAATATATAACTTTTATTTTATTATTCGCTTTTGTCATATCCCAATGAGACCATAGAAGAAAAAAACATAATTAATTGCCTTTGGTGGATTTTTTGACAGTCTTGATGGCGGGTTTTTTAAACTGAATTTCATCATCTTCCTCAAACTCCTTCTCTGGCTCCATGGACTCGGGCTCGTCAATAGATTCTTCCTCCATAGTATCAATTTTGTCAAGTTCTGACAGTTTGTTTTTGGTGGCTGTTGCTGCACTTCGACGCGGGTTTCTTCGACTAAAAATAATATGATCAGTTAGTCTAAAACAGTATCGAACTGTAGGGGGTCTAAATAAAAATTTGGAAGGCCTGCTCTCCCCTTTTTTCACCAGAGGGGACAATGGGCTGTTTATTACACTAGTTCCAAAATTTATAATAGCGTTTTCTTTTTCGTTGGATTAACAACTTTGGGGGCTTTCAGTAAATTCTGATTGGATTGGATCATTAAGTTAAGATCATTGATTGTAATCTACAGAAGGGGTAATTTTATGTGTCATTATTGGGGATGAACATAAATTTTTCGGCTATTATCTTATCTTTTTGTGCACGCCACTGGTTTAAAAGCATAACAATTTGAAGAACAGATACCTAGAAGTATGAGAATGTACAGAAGTTTAAAAGTACAATAGCATATCACCATTAAAATGCTGCTTTTTAAAGTTGAATTAAAAAATCATTTTAAAAATAATTGCAAATAGGTTTTGGTGGTTATTACATAGATTTAAGTAAAACACTTTCTTTACTAAATGAGAAAAATATAACCACTTACTAAATCATTTTTAATTGTTGAAGTGTTCAGTAGCCTTTAAACATTAACTTTTCTGTTTATAATGATATTGTTTTGTCAACGGCTCTTCGAAAACTAAACTAATCCCAAAGCAAAGAAATTTCCTTGGGTTTTAAGCAGGGAAAATGGGATAGGTAAGTGAATAAAACTATATCTTTGTTATAATCAGTGGCGTGCAGGGAGGGAGGGGACGTTGGACTTTTTTCAAAGTCCTCAAAGTTTTAAAAGTTTTCTTTTTCGTTGGCTTAGCAACTTTGGGGACTTTTATTGAATTTTCAATGATTGGTTCATTAAGGTGTCTAAACCTTTTTAATAACTACTTGTAATATACAGAAGGGGTAATTTTGAGTAACATTATTGAGGATGTACATCAATTTATAGATCATTGTCTTATCCCTTTAAATCCCTATAATTTTTTTTACAGAATTACCTTTTTTTCATTTTCCAAAATTTATCAAAAACTTTTTTTTAAAGAAATGACATATCCCATTAGCCATGATTTTAAGTAAAGGGTAGAAGAAAGGGTTGTTGATGTTTAATCTTTTTCATGAATAAAGAAATATGATACATATTATTTATGAACATATAAAGATATTAGATTTAATAATTTAAATTTATAGCGTAGACACTCTATTACAAGGGTGAAAGTCAGTTGATTCAGTGTCATATGAATTTTTGTGTATATTTCGATATTGATTGACGTAATTAACATTAAAAATTAATATTACATTTACTGAATATGCCATATTTTCTTTACAATTTATGTGTTAAGGTACTACTTTACCTAACTGTTTTTATTGTAAAATATCATAACTTTAATTATTGCTCCGCTACTAATTATAGACAAAATTGTCCTTGTTTAACATTTGTAAATATGTATTATTTTTAACGACCTCTATCATTATAACTTTATTAGATCAACACCTATGAATGAAATATAAATCCAATAACCTTACAAGCGCCGCAATTCTTATTTGTGATAAGCCGGTATCGTCTTTAGTTAACAAATATTTGAAATTAGTCATTTTATACTTAAGTGATAAGAAAATTTATATAATAAAGAAAAGTACAGTTTAAAACGCCCCAAAATTGAAATAATTAAACTTCACAAGGATGACAACATTAACAAGTAGTGAAGCTAAAAAATCGTAAATGGACAAACGGACAAAGAGAATAATTTTTTTAAAAATGTTTGTAGCATGACCGACAGACCAACGGTCAAAGTATTGAAATGTTGAAAATGAAAATGTCAAAAAAACAAAAATTAAATGTTGTATAAGTTAAATGCTATAGGTATGCCATTTTATCAAAAAGGTAGCCAAAGCACAGTGAGATAGCAATGGCAGTAAAATCAATCTTTTCCCTTCTCTTCTCCCCGATGTTACCCAGCAACCAACAACGGCACAATTCTCTCTGTGAGAATTATTGTAAATAGACATTTTGTGCTAAGTTCTTAAGAAAACACACCCCTTAAGAAGCTAAACAAATATCATATTTCTTTATTATTCCATCTAGCAAAAAACCGTCAAGGGTTGGGATATTCCTGTTAAACTGTCAGCATTATGTTGACATAAAGTAGCATTAGTTTTAGTGGTTTTAGATTAATGACATATTGTCGAAATTTGATGATTTTTTGGTCGACATTAAACATAACATCGATGATGACTAATTAAACAGGATTTAACAGATACTTTGATTTACATCCCCAATGATGATACACAAAATTATCCCTTCTTTAGATTACAATTAGTGGTTGAAACGTTGGACACTCACTTCAATAAACCAACCAATCAAAATTCAAAAAAATTCTCCAAAGTTATAAAGTCAGCGAATAAGAAAACATTATAATAAATCTTTGGGGACTGTTGTAATAAACAGCCCAATGTTCCTTCCCTTCCTGCTAATCGAAACATCGTGGTATCTATATAGTTTTGTGTTGATAAAATAACAGCAATTAATTCTAACAGGGTAGTAAGGAAGCAAAAAAAGAGTTAATACCATCATTATAATTTCGAACACTTTTTTGTTAAGTTTCAACAAAAAGGTTGAAGTTTTAGGCTTAAAATTAAATGTCTAAGTTATTTTTCTAGAGGAAGTTTTGACACAATCTAAGAAGCGTAGCAACTGTAAAGCTTTTTTTTAAAAGGATGTAATTTGCACAATGCAAATCTATTATATAAAGTAGTAAGGATTTTTTGGTCCGTAGCTTGAGATTTCAATAATGACTGAATTCTTTATTTTGTTGAAGGTTTACATGGCTCCGTGAATGGTTTTAAGCTATTTTATTTTTAAAATTAGAATCTTGGGATGGTATAAGTCTGTAATTATGTTTTCCATACAAATTTGAATACAGAGCACCTAGATGCTAGGGCCGCAGCCACTTGTACCTAATAAAATAACAACTATTCAACTTGCTTATGTAATTGAAAATTATTTTTTTAAATTCATCTAACAAGCCTAAAATAAAGCTTATGATTTAATCTAATAACAACAAACAACAAATTTGAATTTAAATGGCTTCGAACACAAATAGTACATATGGTAAAATTATTGATCTAACCATATGCCAACTAAGCAGTCCAATGGGGGGTGTTTTTACAAAACCAAAGGATTTTTTAGATAGTCAGCTAAGAAGATAGACTACCCTCAGATTTTGTGTGTTTTTATGCATTTGGTAGCTATTAAGGATACAAATTCGTAATACACATATGTAAAAGAAACAAAATTGTTATCACATAATTTTGGACTAAATTATTTTTAAAAGTTTATATAAAAAAAAGGAAACAAGATTTTATGCGGTTTTTTGAGAACATCTTTCTCTTAATTTAGGGGTGTGCTCTCTCTATTTGATTTGTGGAAGCAGGAGGGGGGTGGATGAATAAAACCCGGGAAATTCTCTTTTACACCTGCTACCGAGAAAAAGACAAATAAGGACAAGGAAGTTGGGGGAGGGGAGGGGGGGGAGGGTATGTTAGTTTCAGGAAATGGTTTGTTACATGGCAATGTAGAAGCTTATCGGGGGTCTGTGGAGAAGAGGAAGGAGGAGTTGGGGTGTATTTTTGAATTTAAATCCCCTAGGGGGGAATAATAATTTTGACTTCTGTGCTACGCTTATACGATGCTTCTTTTCCCGGTTATTCAATTCACAACAAGGAAAATTATATCCATTATCTATATTACTTGGCTATTGCACCAGATTTTCATGAACTCTGATAAAGTGTTGCTCGCAGCTAGCTAAAATAACCATACCCGCCATTTATCCCTTCCCCTCCTACTGGATGAACGAAATAACCAATAAATGAGGTCCATATTAGAAGGCTAAATCGACGAAAAATTTTATATCCAATATATCCATTTATATCCCATATCCATTCATAACAAGGACATTTATCTCCATGAGTACTGAGTTTAAAGGAATAACAAGCTTACATCATATAGAGGATATAAAATAAACAGTAAAGTATTTTCTAGTATGGCTACGAAAGCGATTATTATTCGCTGGATTAGAACTGGTTCTCAGTCATACTTAAAGATCCTTTTCTTTTTCGCGGAAAGCCAACAATAAACAGATAGATTAGTAACCAACTTTCCACGAAGAAAACAAACAAAATTAGTAAATCCCCAAAATTATATCATTTTCTTAGGTATTTGATTACAATTGCAGTATACTTTTGTATATATAGAAATACATTATGTATAAGAGTATAAATTACAAGTTTTAATTTAGTTTGATTTAAAGTATTTTTGTTATCAAAAGAAAGCAGCAAAACGCCCTTAGAAGTTTATTTGTTTAATTTTCCAAAGATAAGACAACATATAAAGTTAAAATAAATAAGGCAATATCGTAAATTTCATATATACGATACCTTTATGCTGTTACATTAAAAATAATCAATAATCATAAAAAAATGTAACAATTTAAAAATACGATACCTTTACATTATGAATAAAAAGCACTTTTAGATACTTTCATCAAAATATCCAATTCGTTGAATGTTTTAGATAACAAAATGTGTTATTAAATAAATAAATACCTCATTTCAACAACTTTTCAGCAGCAGAATATAACTTAATTTCACTATAGGTTGACTAGAACTGAAATTTGAAAAACAAATTTTCTCTAATATGTCTGAAAAATAAAATCAATACATGGAACAAAAATCAATAGAACGGCTGCTCTATAATAGTACAATACCCTTTGCGCACCACTTATCTCCCCTACCCCCCCCCCCTTCATCTTGTGCACCCCTTAACATCCCCCTTGATGGAAAAATAAAATGAGGGAGGGTTTATAAAAAGTGGGGGGAGGGGTTTTGAAAGAAAGCTTAACTTTGCTTTCTGCTAGTATTTATATAACTAATAATAATTTAATTTACTATATTTTCAAAACACAATAAAATATCACAAAAATGCTAAACAACTTAAGCATAACTTAGGCAGACAGCTACAATATTAAACAATTAGAAAACTGGATATTTTTTGATAAAATTTTAGCTGCTTGTAAAGTTGTATGTGTGCATGGAGGAAATAACGATACTTCAATGTGTATCGGAGCCGGCTCCGAGTTTCAGGGGTGATAATTACATAATTTTTATTTTAAAAAATCCTCAATTTTTAAAATTCAATAAAATTTATGAATACATAAATTATTTTAAAATATTTTAAGGATATATATTAATCCCTTGTAGTATTGAATTTCACAGCTGTGTGTAGCACATTATTCTCTCTCTATCTCTCTTTCTCTCTTTCTCTCTCCCTCTCTCTCTCTTCTTTCTTATATATACTTTAATTTGAAGGGAAGTTAGAAAGCAAAGAAAATAGGGAAGGATAGAGGATGGAGAAAGGGGGAGGGGGGACAGAGAAAATGGGCTAGTTTTACTATTTCAAAGGATATTCGTCTTTTTTGTTGTTTATGGTGTAAAACTTTTGTTTGAATTAAGTTATTATTTTTTTTTTATATAAATATAAGTATAGGTTATAGATGTCCTAAATGATACCAAAATAATAACTATTTTTCCTGGATATTGTCATATTTGGATAAACTGGCGGTTTGTTCTCTGGAGGTCTCTAAGGGCACTTGAGAGAAGAGGAAGGAGGAGGGTCAGTCCACCCCATAGACGTCCAAGCTTTTTATTTTGGGGGTGGGGAGGTAATTCGCTTTTGGGGGGTAAAATGGCGCGCGAATCGCGCCGCAAATTTTTTTTACCCCCCCAAAAATTTTTACCCCGGGGGTAAAATTTGCTTGGGGGGGGTAATTACCCCCCCTGAAA
>LS055285.1:0-17757 GCA_900241095.1 Acartia tonsa
TTCTGACACGCCAACTTGATGATTGATACATTATCTTACAAAAATATTCTTAACCCTTTATAGCAGATTCAGATTTTGTAAAACCAATAATGATACCTAAAATGTTTACATTTTCTGTGGATGTGCCACCTTTTTAAACTAGACACAAATTGACCCACTAATAAAAATTATCCAACAATGGGATTTGGCAGTTGCTTTAATCAGTTACAATGTATAACTGTGAAAACAAATAACAGTGGAACTGCCGCTCCCGCCGAAAGCCACCAAATTTTTTTTGTAATTCTCTCCAAATTCTAAGGGTACAATCCACCCCCTTATAACAAAGCAACACAAAAACTAATAGGTATGTTGCTAAATCAAAAAGGGTTAAAAAGAATTTTGTTTACATTTAAACACCCAACCATATATGTATTTGGGTGGAAAAAGATCAACTGGAACCTTTTTCTGCCATCTATTTGCGTACTTTTTAGTAGCAAAATACAACAGTTAAAAAATTTACACCCTAAACCTTTATTTAGCTCTTTGACAATCTCTAAATAAAATGTGAGGAGTGTTTTAATCAGGAAAGGAGGAGACATTAGGCTGTTAATTTCACTAGTCCCTAAAGACTTTTTTCGTCTGCTAGTAAATTGCTTTATGCTCTTTTGTAGCGACTTGACAGTCTTAATATTTCCGATGCTATTGTCTGATAATCAAAGACCCAATTGAAAGTCGGCAGAGGTTCCCCACCCTATGAACATACAGTTATTTAACCCTGCGCCCTCTATTCGTCTACTAAACAAGCTAAATAAAGTTTACCTGAAAACAAAAGTATGTTCTTGGTCGTCTTCCACGACCACCAGGGTCAACTTTTTCTTCTTGAAATCCAACTTGGTGATCTTGGGCCAGAAGAACAGGCCAATCTTAGTCTCGCCCTCGAACACCAGGATACCAGTGGGGGTTAAACCCAAACTAAAAAGGAAAAATAAGTATTAAAAATCTTATAATAGTGCTTTATCGCATCGTATTACAGACAGCTTTCAGCGGATATTAAATGAAAAGGCTCGGGCTAACCAATCTGGTATTTATCCTTGGTTTTTGTAATTTTATCATTTGCGGAAAAATAATGTAATACGATGCAACACATGATTTTTAAATGTGTCTGAGAGCAGGTTCTAATCCAGTGGATATTAGTCGGTTTTGAAGCCATACTGGAAAAATGTTTTATTTACAAGCTATTGAAAGTAACAATGAAAGACGGAAGACAAAAATTAGGTATGTAGTAGCTGTCCTAATAAAATATAAAAATCCTACAAGAAATGAATCATACAATTTTAAATTAAAAACTGTCATAAAAATTAATATTCTTATTAAGAAAGTGTTTTAGACAAAAAGTGATAAGCCAAAACCAAATATGACATATAAGAATATCAATAAAATAATATATGTGTTTCTTTACTATTTAATTTTCAAACTAGTATAGCTTCTAGAGGCTTTGCCCCAAGAGTCAATGGTTTACAAGTCTAGTCCCAGTTTGCATTTTTTTTTTGAGGAGGAGGGGGGGGGGAGGGAGGCCAATAGTTAGTTATTGAATACATCCAACCTTTTATATTTAAATGTAATTGTCTGTAATGCATCTGACATAGCAGCACTAAGATTTGACTGAGATTCAAACGCAAAACTATGACAAATAGCGGATGCTCAACTCTTATAAATGATGACTAGTCTAAAATGAATGTCTATTGTTTTAGAAAAACTCGTGCAGATATAAAACACGAGAAATCGTGATGTTAAAATTAAACAGATTCATTTTCTATTTCTGCGTCAGATTTCTGCTAATTGAATAACTCATGTACAGCTGCTGACGTGTTGCATGCAATCACAGTTGCAAAAAAATATTTTGAGGGCCTCTAGGGTTGTTTTATCCTTTTATCAGGGAGGAAGGAAGTTAGAAAACAACCATCCCAAGAAAATCACCTCGCCTAAGTAATAAAATTATAAAGGACACTTTGTGTGTCTGTCTGTACCAAAGAAGCTCGTTAACCGATGCTTTTCCTAAAGTTACAGGGAAGGTTTATAACTATTTATTTGAGGTAGGGTACCACCAACCTCCCAAGAGAAATTGCCCCTATAAAAATTACCTCCCAATTTTTTTCTTTCTTCTAAAACTAAACTAAACTTTGAAAAATTGGTAATGGTAGACTTAATCCCCCACCTTCCCATATCAAGTGCGTCTAGAGGCCTATAGGCCTAGCCGCTAGTATAAACAACTTAGTGTTTGATACAGACACCCTGTTCATACAAATAAAACGTGAATTATTACAGCTTTTCATTTAGAGCTAATGAAATTAATCTTCAATTGAATCGAGAAATCATAATACAATAGAGAAGGCTAAATAGACGCTTTAAGCCGCACTTTTTTTTTACAACCGCATAAGACTAGGGATCTAAACGGGTAAGAAAATGACCAATAAATTGATGTAATCCAAAATAATAATACACAAAATTACCCCTTCTGTAGATTACAATTAGTGGTTAAAACATTTGGATACTAAACTTCATGAACCAACAAATTAAACTTAAATAAAAGTACCCAAAGTTATTAAGCCAACGAATAAGAAGCAATTATAAAACTTTGGGTACTCCCTCCATGTCAACAAATAGCTTATTTGCCCCTAAAATTTTTCTACAAGCCGTAGCCTAGCCGCTCTAAAAATAGGCGGCCGCAGAGCCTTGCAAAATAAAAACTATTCAGTTTGCCTTGAACTAAGCTGGATTTATGAGTGTAATTCAATGGTAAACCTAGGTGCTTAAATCTAGTATTTTGCTTCAATAAATCATGTTTTTTTTCAAGTCTTAGTTTAGTAAAATAACTCAATAAAAAAAGAATTCTATAACAAAGCAGTTTGATATAAAAAGGTATTTATTGCACAACATTGTAGTTTTGTAGTTCAATGATAAAACTTGGTTTTTGGCGATAACTTGGTATAGCCAGTATTTCTAAAAAGGCTTCGAAACCGATTAATAGAACCGGTTCCGAGCTATACTGAAAAATCATGCATCGTATTGTAGATAAATTACCACGAATAAAATAAAAATCATAAAATTAATACCAGTTTGTTAGTCCGTGTCTTAGGGACTCCTTATGTCTAACAAAACTGGTTTAAATCTTACAATTTTTTATTTTAATTTCCGCGAAAAGCTGTATATAATACGATGCGATAAACATATATTATACCTTTTATAGAACTAACACTTTTGGTTTATAATCTACTAGCCAAACAACGCAAGTTTTTAAATTCATTTTAATCCATGGATTGATAACTATAAAAGGTAAAGAGACACGTATAAATAATCTGATTGACATATAAATTTGGATAATAGGAAGTGGCTGGAGGCAGGGAGGGAGGGGACATTTAGCTCTTTATTACACTAGTCCCCAAAGTTTTATAATAAACGTTCTCTTATCCGTTGGCTCAACAACTTTGGGGACAATTAGAAAATTTTGAATGGCTGGTTCATTAAGTTGAGTGACCAAACGTTTCAACCACTAATGGTAATCTACATAAGAGGCCATTATGTATATCATTATTGGGGATTTACATCAATTTATCGGCCATTGTCTTATCCCTTAGATCCCTGGCCTGGATATGTGTGTGTGTGGGGGGTGGGGGGGGAGGGTATACAATAAGATATTCTAAATAGTCCCAAAACTGGAAATGTCCTCATATGAATGACTTCAAAGTTTAAAGCTGAATGAATTGCCAAGTTGAAAGATATGGTCATGCCATTTTTAGGAGTAAATAAAATATTAAATGCTAAAATAGCCTTTTAGAAGTCTATAAAAAGGGTAGATTTTAACATTTAAAATTATATTTCCTGAATTAAAAAAAACTATTTATCTTTTTTTCTTTGTATATTTAGCTACACTCATTAAATAACCTTCTAGTAGCAAATCCCTTTTAGTCCATCAGACGAAAACATGCTGATGATTTCAGATTAGAAAAACTTGCAACTAAAAATAGTCAGTTGATAACATAAAATAAGTAGTTTGTTTTCAGCAAGAAATTTTAATTGGTCGACCAATTTTGTTGCACTTTCTAGGGACACTTTTGGAAGATTGATTTAGGCTATTTTAAAACTCCAATACTCTACTTGTACTTATCGGTACAGGCCGATGTATTTTTATATGACATTTTTGAAGAATTGTGCTAAAAAAAGTAATATTTTAACCTCTACTGCTAAGGCATTTAATCCTATTTTTATTAACCACCATTTATGCTTGGGTGAATATGGGCAAAGCAACGTAATTATAACACCTTAACATCATATCTGGCCTTAAATATCACCTTGTAATGTATTCTAAAGTCCCTTTTCAATTACTTTTGCATTCATTTTGTGCCTTTAAATTTGTGTAATCCACCTTGAGTGAGACGAGTGAGGAGAGGGGGGAGAGGGGGCTGGAGTAGAGCAACCAACTTTTCAACTTTCACTTTATAGGCTTGCACGGATGTGTGTGTGTGTGAGAGTGGTGTATATATAAATGTTTGAAATTATAACTCTTAGTGATCTTGGCCTATTTATTTCTAATAATTCTCATTTGAGCCAAAAATAACCCCTCTTAAATGAAAACTTCAGATGAAATCATTCAATTACTGAGAAAAACTGAAATGTTATAGATTTAATACTTTTTAAAATTTGAAGAATATGATAATGCGCGTCGTGCTTACAAAACTCAAATAAGCATAAAGTCAAGATTTGGTCTGTGCGTGCGTGTGTGTATGTGTGCGTGCAAGGGTGCTTGGCAAAAAAAGAAATTATTCTGATTGTTGAATTCAATTGACATTGTAATCTTTAACCACACGTGTTAATCAACTTATTGTGCACAAGGCGAGGAGGAGATTTTGCAGTGTGAAAAATAAAGGGGAAGGTTTTAAAAATGTTGGTATGGGGGGGGTGGGTGGATAGCCCCTTAACCTTTACAATTTAGTTTAATAAAAGTTTGATGGAACACTTGACAGCAGTCAAATTTTAATTCAATTTTAATTTCAACTTGCTTCACACAAAAAAATTATTTTCAATTTGACCTGAATAGTTATTTAATAAGGTTATATATAAAAGCGACAAGGATGACAACTTCCATATGTAGCAAAGCAACAAATATGATAGATGGACAAACGGTCAAAGTAAATTAGAGAGCAGATGTGCAGTGTACAAAAAAAGAGGGGGAGAGAAAGGATTTAAATATAATATGGATGAAAATCACGAAACTTTACATATAAATAATAAAATCTTTCTTGTATCAAGACCAACATACTAGATGCCCTTAACAAAAAATAATCAGCAGTCTATCTTAAATAGGAGACAAGAAAATCATAGTTTCCCCCATACCGTTACGTACTGACGGACGAGCAAAATGAGTACTCATGCTAAAATTAAAAGGACAATTGCGTCCACATGTAGTGCCGCAATTTTGGATTTATTATAAATTTTGTCATCAAAATATAGCACTAAGAAAATATGCGTTTGATGCTTAATTGAACAAGACAATTAACCTAGTTATAGAGTGGATGTGCTGCTAATAATAAAATAGATAAGTCAGCATTTACAATCTGTATTGCTGCGCAATTAAATAAAACATTTAGATAGTTTTATTACATTACATGGCAGTGATTTATCGGGTCATTGACACAGTAATTCTAAATTTTACATATTCATGCTGATAAACAATATTTTTATCCCATCAGGGTGCGGCAGTCGCTACTTTTTTATAACTGGAAAATATCGAAAAATATAGCGGTTAGTATACGAATTGTAAGCTAAAGGACGTCTAAAAATGTGAAAAAGTTTGTTGGGTTCATGCTAATACGGGCGGCAATTGGGTGGTAAACATCATTTACGATTTCGCAGCTGAAATGTTTTTTTTTGTGTTGGCAGCTGGTGAGCTGAGCTGACACAGCAACAGGCTGCTGCTGCAGCTGCCGAATACAGATTTCCTACATTAGACATTCAAACTCAATAAAATGATATGCAAAGAAGGAATCCTAAGTCATTTATTATTGCATTGTTCAATTCAGTAGCAATGGATTTATTAATACTTTGATCTTGCACAAGGTACTCTAATGAAGTGAAACTTGTTGCTAGCTAAAATAACGATACCCCCATTACCCCATCCCCTCTTAATGGATGAACAAACTGACCAATAATTTATGTCCATATTAGCAACCCCCTGTCATAATATCCATGTATATTCTATATCCATTCATACATTATTTTTGCTTTATTGAATTTAAGTTGTTTCCTTACGAAATAGAAAAGTTGTTTTTTCTTTGCTTGTGACATCAAAATGATCTATTGCATAACATCCGATCTTTAACTATCTAATTTTCCATAATCAGAGTCATAAATGGTCTATTCTCTCTACTTTGAATCTTCATAAAGTAGCCAGACTTTGATCTCGTTATCATGGAATGAGGGGATATTGGGCTGTTTATTACACTAGTCTCCAAAGGTTTCTAATCACGCTTTCTTATTCGTCGGCCTAAGAACTTTGGGGACTTTCATTAAATTTTGATCTGTTGGTTCATTTAGTTGAGTGTTGAAATGTTTAAACCACTACAAAAGGGTAAACTTTGTGTATCGTTGGGAATGTACATTGTACATAAATTTATCGGTAATTGTCTTATCCCTTTAGATTCCTGGAATTTTCATAAAGTTGCCAGACTTTGCCCTCTTTATTGTCTTTTATATAGTTATTTGCAAAAATGATAATCCTGTTATGGTATTTTTTGCATGCAAACTCATGGTTTATTTTTCTTTTTTCAAAATTAATTGGATCATTAGATTAAAGTTCTGTAGTTCAGTAAGTTTTGTATGTTCTTTTTCAAGAAAAAAATGTAAAAGGCTTATTAGGCTGATAGGTTTTAGATTACTGTTTTTTCTTGGTTATACCTTTTCGAAAAAATGTTAATTACTGAAAGCTAGCATACATTAATTTAGAAATGTGAAATGGAAAGTTTTAAGTAAGTTGGAACACTTTAACATGTTCCAGATTAACAAACTAGAGCTTATGACGGATTAACGGAATATATAACATTTTTCTATTATTAACACAAGCAGCGCAGTTCGAATTTAAAAAATGTAGGTATGCATTTTTACACATACTTTAAATTGATCCATTGATCTTCCTAAATAAGGCACTTTGGAAAAACAATTAAATATTTTTTTTGTAAGAAAATGAAATAATGATTATTAACTTCTGTCAATCGTAAGTGGGTTAAATTTACCTGTACTCTGAACCATCCTTGCCTAGTACAGTGTGCATGTCCACCCCGTACATCTCCAGGTTCTTGGCCTTGTTCAGGTAGGACAACTCAGCCTGGGCTGGTGTCAACCCCCTTAAAAATTAATATTTAGAATAAGGGGAGTTATTTGAAGTCATATGTAATGTTCAATTCGTATTTCGCCATTAAAAAAAGTGTTTATTACTTGCAGAGTGTTTGTGACAATATTATCTTTCTTTTTCTCAATAAAAAAAATACTAGATTAAAACCTACTCTAATAAATTTACATTAGACATAATATATCTAGATGGTCCATCTGATTCCAAAATTTGTCAAACTTGAAGAAAGTCTAGCAGACAAACACCTTTATTTATGTTTGTTATATACGATTCTTTCTAATAATACCAGCAACGAAAACTGTAACCAATAGTATGACCGGGTTGTTCCTCCATTGTTTTCCTATTGGCTGATTTAGAGAGTGTCTCTCTAGATTATCTCTATTAGATTTACAATTTTCCTCATTTATTTTCAATGTTTATTGTACCTAATAATAATTGTAAAATGAATGAATTACTTTTGTTTTGTCAAATCCAGGGAGGGAGAGGATAATGGCAGATGAATCATTCTTTACCCAAATATTCACAAAGCCAGAATAAAAATCTTATGTAGGGGCGTGCAAGAGAGGGGGGGGGATTTGGGAGTATTAAATTCATAAATCGGGTTGATTTTATGCCAAAATACCTCCCTAAAAGATTATTATTTGTCCCTCGACTTTTTTGTGACAAATTTCCCCCGTGGATAAATCCTGTGCACGCACCTGGCCCTATCCCGACCTCCCTGTGCAAAAATGTAAGACAAAGCGCCAAGGTGTGAGCATAACAATCTTTGACATTTAAATGACTGTAAACACACAGTTCTACATTATTATTATTTGTTCTGTCACAATTACCATTTCAAAAACAATTCTTAACATTTTATTTTGGATGGGTGATTGCTCAAATTTTTTTCCAGCATCGTTAGGCGCTAACAAAGAAAGCTTTATTTGTGCACATTAACATATTTGTAAAATTGTCACTTCAAAACATTTTAATGTTTTACATTTTTTACTATTTAGCTTTTCATTTCAAATACTCCAACTTGCCAATTTTTTAAAACATGTATTTGAGCAGTATTCGATGAAAAAACATCGTAATTAATAACGTGTCTGCTTGCTGTCGGATTCGAGTCTAAACACCACCCCCTCATACTATAGACGTTAAAAATGATAGTCAAAGGTCGTGCAATCAAACGGTTGGATATCTATCGGGCGAATTGACGTTTTACACCACGGAGTATGTTTCAAGGTGCGTGGAGAGTTCTAAAACCCAGAGGTAAATTGTCAAACATACTTACTTATTTCTTTTGAAAGTGTCGAGTACATCCAGCTCAAATTCTTCATTCTGGTTGGGTACAAATCTAAACTCTGAGATGAGAGCAGCTGTGTGGAACTCCTCCTCGTAATCTCCCAATTCAGCTGAAATATAATAAAAAATTTGAGTAAATGACATAATAGTTATTTATCGCGTCGTATTATAGACAGTTTTCCGAAGAAATTTTATGATATTAATCGGTTCTAAGCTATATTGGAATATATAATCCTTCTCGATAAGACGATTTTCCCCCAAAAAAACATTTAAAAATTCCTTTAATAATTCATTACAGTAATGAATAACTTATTTTCTTATTTGCAAAGTGAAATTACTTCTAAAAATAAGGTCATGTCTGTTTTTAACTTCTCGTATACCGCTTTAGAGAAGGAAAAATACTTCGGCTTTTCAATCAAATACAAAAAAGCTATTTTCCTTATATTTAAAAAAAATATTTTCTAGATTATATCCTACAGCAACACAAAGCATATTGTTTAAAAACACGTACAGAGTATAAAAATGTATGGAGTAATATGCTTTTATAAAAACAAAAACAGCTATTTTATAATGTCTATTTTATTAAAATTCAGGGATCTAAAGGGATAAGACAATGGCCGGTAAATTGATGTACATCCCCAGTGATGATACATAAAATTACCCCTATGAACCAACAAATCAAATTCAATAAAAGACCCCAAAGTAGTTGAGCCAACGAATAAGCAAACGTAAAAAATAAATGTGTAAGAAACAGCCCAATGTCCCCTCCCTCCCTGATAAAAATTGCTCTTATATGAAATGTAATTGAAATAAAATTATTGTGTAAAGGCCAGCAAAAAAAGTGGCAAAATACAACAGCCAAACAGCAGTTAGGCCTAATAATAGATATATATTATTACTTGGATGTTACACCAGATTTATAATAAGATGTTCTCTAATAAAGTAAAGTTCGCAAGGGGCTGAAAAAATGATACCCCCCCCCATATTAATAGATGAACGAACTGACCAACAAATGATGTCCATGTTAGCAACCGAAAATGACGATAATTTTTTCCTTGTCATAATATCCACGTATATTCTATATCCATTTGCCGAATTAATATCAGGGAGCCTTGCCCACACGCCTACACAATGGAACAAGGCTTTTTATAATGCAAGATTAACCATGATGGAATTTATATTGAAATTTTGGAATCATTATTCATAAGAAGGAAACTGTTAGCACTGCAACACAATTATGGCGCTAACAGTAAGGAATATTCAAAAGGAGGGATTTAAGAAATGAATCAGGGGATATTTTCATAGGGAGTATTTCATTAATTTAGATATTTTCAAGGAGGCAAATTATTCTTGTGATACCTATACAGAATTTTGTGTTAATTTCAGCTGATCTTTGAAAATTATAAATGCTATTTTTAGCTTTTAGGCTGTTTCTAAATGTAAATTTAAGAAGGGAAAATTAAGCCCCATTCTATCTTCATATAACAGAGAAGCATAACTTTGTGATGAACCATTTTCCCTTGATAATCTGCTACTCACACCTTTAAGAATATAACAGAGTATCATTTTAATGGAAATATCCCTTGATAATCTGCTACTCACACCTTTATGAATATAACATAGTGTCATTTTCATGGAAATATCCCTTGATAATCTGCTACTCACACCTTTATATGAATAATAAAACAGGATTTATAATTCATTCATAAACGCGTCTGGTTTATTATAATTTGATAATCATATACTTAACTTTATTACAGTTTGGTTCATTTTTAGAATACTAAGACATATGTATATTATAAATCAAGTAGGGATAAGACAACTAAGAAAAACTTATTTTAATCCATTATATTAACTATGCATTAATTATCCTTTTATATAAAGTAGTAAAGGTTTCTTGTCTGAAGCTTAGGATCTCAATAACTCCTGAGCTGATTGGGTTCTCTATTTTAGGTAAGCTATGCATAGCTTCCATGATGGTTTTAGACTAATTCATTTTCAGATTTAAGTCTTTTGATGGTTTAAAGATATTTTTCAAACAGCCCGTTTGATACACAGCCCTAAATGCTAGGGGCGCAGCCGCTAGTTGTTAATAAGTAAACTAGTTAAATATTCATAATATTATTTGTGACTACAACAAACGTTGCAGACAAAAAATTATAAATAAAACAAATTCTAAAATTACTATTTATTCAGCTATAAATATGTCCAAAGTAAGATTACATAATGCATAATGTTTAAAACTTTGTGATAATATGAAACCTTAATACTGCATAATTTGTCCATTATGATCCATGAATGATAAATAAGACCTTGAATAAAGGTGGCAAAATAAGCAGAACCTCATGAATAATCTGGTTTTACGCGCATAATGCCGCTGTACAAGCTATGAGTTATGTCTAGGCTGTTTCGGACAGTGCAAATAACAAGGACAATTATATGTTTATGTGGCTGGGTAATAAATAACACTTTTTTAAAAAAGAATGATAAACTACAGTACAGTCTTACAGCTTATTCAGTAGGTAATAAATAATACATTTATCCCAGAAATGTGTATAAATGGATACAGAGAGATGTACTTTGCAAACCAAGAAAATTTGGGTTGTTAGTCTTTATGGATAAGACAATAAACGATAAATTAATGTACAAGATGATTATTATTTAGAATTAAATTATTGATGGAAAAGTAAGTGCACAGCTTTTTAGAACGAACTTATCTAGATTTGTTAAAAGTCCCCATACCTTTTCAACCATTGAATAAGAGAACGTGCCTATAAAACTTTAAGTTTTATTTACAGTCCAGGGTCAAAGACAGATGTTTAAAAGTTATCCGAACTGTCCTAATCTACCAAATTCTATGATCACTTATAACCAGGCCTCTTAGATTATGTCCACTAGTTTATGATTATGATCTAATGAATCTAGGTAATACTATAAACTTAATACCGCCTTATCTTATTTTCATCTTTTAATTATGCCTTAATATAAATAATATATATCTAATTCTATTGAAATAATCAGATTTTTTCTCAAAAACAAGAACTTATTAATAGCTTTTCAATTATGGCCTAGAAACCGATAAATATTCACTGGATTAGAACCAGTTCTCACCACTACCGAAAAAGCATCGTATTATAGGCATACGGTCCCTCGGATCTAACAAAACTGGATTTAATCTTATAATTTTCATTTTAATGTCCGCGGAAAGCTGTCTATAATACTATAAAAAAGCAATTTCTAGAAAATAAATTGGTTCTAATACCACAACACACTAAAACCTAGTGGGAAGAAGGGGGCGGGGAAGTTGATGCAAATTAATTGGGATGTGAAATTAATTTGTTCAACTCCCAATGATTGGAATCTTTGCATTTAAGACTGGCTGCTTGAGCCACTAATAAATTAGTACATAAGTTAGTTGATTTTTACGGATGCATAACACAGCATTTTTGAGTATTTTATACATTAGTTTTTTTGTGACAAAATGTGTTAAAATTACTCAATTATTTATGACACCTAAAATATGAAGCTTAAAATGCTTTTTCTCAATATTTTAGTTAGCGAAGCAACTCTATAATTCCGTCCGTAAACTACGAAATGGGGAAAACATAATATTCTTCGGCCGCTATTAAAGCTAGACATCTGATTTTTCTTGACAACATTCCCAGCATATTAAGTACATAACATCCATGGCTGTCCGACTGCTTTTAATCAGCCTTTCAGCCATTTTTTTTTACTTATTTTCACACATCATGAATGCTTAATTTCACATTCAAGCTTCAATAACTAATAACTTATTTAAGTTAGAGCAAACATTCATATTTGAGTAGATTATACGCCAAAATGAGTTAAACAAAATAAAATTATGTATAAGTGTAAAAAAGCAAATCCCATGCAATCTAAAAATGCCTTCATAAAAACCTCCCTAAAATAGATTTTGCTTACCTACTTGTAAGCATGTATTTTTTTGATCTTTAACAAAAGATAAAGATAATGCTAAAAAAGGAGGAGGGGTGTTTTGATGGGCAAAAATAATATAAATATAAATTGTAAGAAAAGGTTTGTCCAGTCACTTTCTAGCAGTGAGTTGACAATTTTTTAACCTCTCTTTAATTTAGAACTTGATAAATGATATACACTATCATTTCAACGAAAGAAAAATGGCATCGAATTCTATAAATAGAAATGTCTTTATTTGATTCTTTTTACAAATATTTTAGAAGCGGCTTAGACTCAAGGTAAAGTTTAATAAAAATAGGCTAAACCAGCTCATAGCATATATGAAACTTAAAATAACATTTTATTTCAAAATAAAAATTTACAATAGACAATATTTAAGTAATAAGTATGTGTTCTAAAATGATTATTTAAAATCATTTTTCCCAATCAATAGACAAATCCAGTTATATACTAGCTGCACTTCAAATAAGAACCACAATTGTTAACTATTTAATGAAACTTATTTTTGGAGATATCCAATTAAAGCCCTGTGTAATTAAACATACACTAATATGGATATTTAAAATCTGTTTTGTAGATTTAATTGTTCTTATTCTGTCGGATAATTTGGACTTGATTTATTACAGATTTAAATATTTCACTTTTGGTATTGGGCAAGTTTTAGGCTATTTAACTCCAGTGTAAGACAAACCTCCTAACTGAAAAGAAAAATAACCAAAATCGATTTGTTTAATACTGTAATAAAAAATAAATTACTTTAAAAACTTGTTTATCATGTAATTGTTTTTCCAGTATGGCTTCGAAACCGATTAATATCCGCTAGATTAATACCAGTTTTCAGCCACACTAAAAAATCATGTATAGCATCGTATTAGAAATAATTTTCCAAGAACATTATTTTTTTTTAATCTGCGGAAATCTGTCAATAATACGATGCGATAAATAAAAATTCTCGTAAATAGCGGTCACTTCCAAAGTGTTAACCTATTAATCAATAACACAAATTGGACTAATTTCCATAATAGGCCAAAAACTGTTTTAAATTAAATTCTAAATTCATTTTGGCCATATTTTGTTGTGCTGTTCATTTATTAAAAACATTGACTTATTGCTTAAAAGCTTTGAGGCATTACTTTTATTTTTAGAAAAAGACAATTTGTTCAAAAGTTGCTCAGTTTCAAAAATAAAATTGAAATAAATATACAAAATGATGAAAGAAGAAACATAATTAAGACTATAAACTTTTCAGAGAATCTTATCCCTTGTCCGTGACAGCTCTCAAGCAGAGATCTTAAGGAGATAATTTGATGTACATCCCCAATTATGATACATACAATTAACACTTTTGTATATTAAATTTATTGATGGAAAAGTGAGGATACTACTAGTTAAGAACCAACCAAACAAAAATTTAAGAAAAATACCCAAAGTTTTTGGGCTAACGAATAGGTTATAAAACTTTGGGACCAAAGTAATTTACAATCCCATGTCCACTCCCTCCATGGCTCTCAAGGATAGCATAATAATAATATTGGGTGTGAGAAACAAAATTTAATCCATTTTATGGTTAACATAACAACACAACTATAAACTCTCCATCCAGGATGTAACATTACAATGGATATAGATTATATGTGGATATTATGACAGGGGAAAAATTGTCATCAATTTAGATTGCTAAAATGGAACTTATGTATTAGTCAGTTCGTTCATCAAGGAGGGGAGGGGATGGGATAAAGGGGGTGGATGAGGGGCATCGTTATGTAAGCCCGCTGCGAGTTTCACTTTATCAGAGAACATGAAATTCTGGTATAACATCCAAGTAATAATATATCCATTTACATTACACATACAATAATACATTTGGAAATTTAAGTGAGTTTAGGGCGTCTTTGTGTGTGCGTGCGTGTGTGTGTGTATGTGCATGGTTAATGATTTTTGGCAGGCAGGAAAGTTTAATTCTGAATGTGTTCTACATCAATCACTGGGCCGAAGGAGTTGAAAAACAAGGAAGGATGCGTGCATTGAATACAAAGGCGAGACAAGATGGATGGGAAGAGAGATTGGGTTGATAAAAATATAGAGGCTGAAAATAAATGATCAGCAGTCAAAGAGCCATTAATTTAGCAGCTTGGTTATATTATGGTTAAGTAAAGGTTGTATGGTTTGCGGCTTTCCAGCATCTTACAAACCCTGACCAAAAAAAGCAAAATATCCATTTAAAATAGATTTGAAGTAAAAAATGAGACTCTATAAATAATACATCTATAAATGAGAAAGAGTGATTTTGCATAGTAAATACATCTCGGCATCTGCAGCCTATTTCTTAGGAAATTGATTAGGAACAATTTTGGCACAGATCAGCTATTTAAATATGCTTGCATCTTACGTACTGATAAAGGGTAAATTTAGATTATTAAATTCAAGCAAGATTTGTTAATAGTTATTTATTGCATCGTATTATAATGGAAAATCATAAGATTAAAACCATTAAAAACCATCAGGATTAACAAAACTAATATATGATCTTATATGATGCTATACATGACTTTTCAATATGACAGGTTCTGATCAAGCGAATATCAATTTCTTTAAGTAATATATAAAATTCACAAGAAAAAAGCCATTTACAAAAATCTAGCTCCGGGGCCTTAGTCGGAGACCATAAAGGAGGGAGATTGTGGGGGGTGGGTGGGGCGTCAAACCACAGCTTTCTGTTTCTCAGACAATACCCACCCTAGTTTGTCTTAACCCACCTGAAGCATTTAGACTTTGATAGAGGCGCAGCTGCTATATAATCAAGGTAGGCTTGCAAGTCATTTAGTCTTTGAAATAATATAAAAATCGCAGTATCTAAAAGTATTCTTAAGATTTCCATTATAAAGGAACATTGCTTTTATGATCACTCTTTTTTTCTTGCTTCGCTTTTATTGGCTCTTATGTCCTTGTTCATATTGAATTTTTAGTCCAGATTAACTAGAAAGTTATGAGTTGTTGTAATATGGTATTAACCATGGAGGGAGGGGACAGTCGGCTGTTTATTACTAGTCCCAAAGTTTTATAATATCGTAGACTTAACAACTTAGGGGACTTGTGAATTTTGATTGGTTGGATTATTAAGTAGAGTTTCCAAACGTTTCAAAAATTAATTGTAATCTATAGTAGGGTAATTTTGTTTATCACCTATGGGGATGTACATGAATTTTTCGGCTATTGTCTTCGTCCATTTAGATCCCTGGGTATCATCACTAATCTTATGTTATTTACAATCATCTTTATATTCACACATTTAAAAGGATTTACAAGTAACCTGCGGGGATAGGGCACTCAAATATAACTGCTCTCGAATTTCGTTGAGCGGCTAATATCCTGATTACCTTTCGATTAAATCATAATAGAGAGACAGGCGAACAATTTGAGTTCTAAATCAGCTGGGCTTCTAAAAACGCAAGGCAAGGGATGACGGAGTCGGATAGGCATCGTGCCATACCAGTTGATTGCAGGGAGGGAGGGGACATTGGGATGTTTATTAAACTAGTCCCCAAAGTTTTATAATAATGTTTTCTGATTCGTTAGCTCAGTAACTTTACAATATTTTGAATGGTTGGTTCATCAAATTGAGTGTCCAAATATTTCAACAACTAATAGTGATCTACAAAAGGGGTAATTTTGTCCATCCTCAATATACACCAATTTATAGGCCATTTTCTTATCCCTTTGGATCCCTGGGTTGATTGACATATGAACCCTGCAACTAAGATAACAATCCAGCAAAAAATATACTATTATCCATAATTATAAAGGCCTGAACAATATGCATGGTACTTGGCGAAAAAATTGCATTTACACAAAAAATTGCGGATTTAAGAGAGAAGGATGCACACACTTACACATACACACACTCACACACACACAATGTGGTGTAGATTACAACAAGATAAAAAAAGGGGAGGGGAGGCATTTAGAATTGTAGGATGGGTTTATGTTCATGTAAATTTTCTACAACTTTTTCTTGGATAAGTAAATGAACAAAAAATGTGAAATGAAATTTATTGTAAAAACACACATGGTCCAAAAGTACTCAAATTTTAAAGTTATGATGTTGTTTTGCTGCTTATTGAAAACATTTTTTTCTGCCATTTTCTTATCCCTATATCCTGGTAGTATAAGTACCACTTGTGAACATTGGGTAAAATCTGCAACCAGCCACCAAGTTCATTGCCCGGCATAATCTTTCTTTTAAAGGGGTTAAGTTAGTAACAATATTATTGCAGCAAGTCTTGTCTACAATACTGTAAGTCTGTATATGGGTTAATAAAAGATGGTTTTTGACATACACGACAAAGATAAAAAATGGATAAATATATATATTAAGAAAAATTTCCTCTTAGATTGGCTTAATTTAAAAAAAAAACATCTAAATTCAGCTTTTTTTTGTAGGTAATAAACCACCAAAACAAATTGATCAATTTTCTTCTCATATACATCAAAATATTTTTGACACAAATAGTAAAAAACAGGATGACAACACCCTTAAGTAGCGAAGCAAAAAAAAGTATGCTTACAAACTTTATAAAAATAAACTGAACAATCAATTGTCTTGAAATATCTGAAATTTATATTTGAAAGCAGTAAAAAAGTTGCTTATTTCATTTCGAACTTATTGACATACAATTTTAATTGTAAGGTAGATTCTCTATAAAAAAAAGTTAAATTGGCTGTAATATGAAGTATTAAGGACAGAAATCGTTCAAAAATCAATTTGTGACTCTACAGGACGTCTTATAATGGCCTCCGGTGGAAAAAAAATGTGAAATCATTTTTATGTTTCTCTTTTTTTCTTATTGAAACACAATGACAATAAAAACATAGTGAATTCTAATAATAGTATCGTTTAAAATAAAGTAACTGGATGTCTTTCTGTCTGTAAGATCTCATACACATCTGGATATCAGGAATTATTATAATGGTCATGGAAGGTTTTAAGCAGGGACAAGGGAATGTCTGTCTGACAAACAATTCTATTAAATTCATGCCAATTTATCACGAAACCTCACCAAGTATGTAATGTTATGAATGGTGCAACTATTACAAAAAAGGGCTCTTAGTATAATACATAAGGGTATTCATAAGGG
>LS055286.1:0-17730 GCA_900241095.1 Acartia tonsa
GCTTTGACTCTTATACATTCGCATTCTGATTATTCAGTTCTGACATTATACAAGTGTTAATGTCCGTTTGTCCTTCCGTTTCAGAGCTTCGCTTTTATGGATGTTGTCATCCTTGTTTATTATAAATTAGACTAAACAAAACATTTGATGCTATTTCGATAAAACCATTTAAGTATTTTCTCAATAAAACCGTGATGGAACTTGATTTTTTTCGGTTCACCAAAAATATGCCTAACTTCAATGCTATAATGAGCAAAACATGACTTGCTCTCGTTTGTGCCTAGTCCCCTTTTGATTAAGTTTCATATTACTTGCACTTAACGAAGGTCAGGTTTTCAGTACCTTGTTGATGAATATCTTAATGTTATTTAGATACATGGAAAATGAACTTTAATCTACAACTATCCTCCTTTATTCTACAAATTGTAATTGCTAGTACGGTAATAGTTACAATAATCAAGCTAGATGTGTTTAAAAATATTTGTTTGTCCAAGTTTAGTCCACTACCCTCCCTCCTCCCCCACCCCAAAAAAAAAAAAAAAATTCCTGTTTACAGTGCCATTAGAATGCACACAGCTTATATACAATAATAAAAAAAACTGTCTTACCTTAACCAATTACCTATTCAAGATTTTTCTTGAAAAAATGAGATAATTCCTCCTACTGTACACTTATAAAGAATTGCCCTTTAGTTTATTTTTAGTTTAAACAAGGATGACAACATCCATAAAAGCGAAGTTATAAAATCAGGAGAATGGACGAACCAACACTAACTCTTGTATTGTCAGAACTAATTTCTAAGTTTAAACGAAATTGTACATAAATTTGCTGCAAAATTGCGTAAAAAAGGATAGAGTAAAAGGACATAATTATCTTAAATTGAATTAAGGGTATGGAAATCTTGAAGTGTTTAAATAAAATTATAACTAAATTCTATCCAACCAACCATATTCTTTGAAGAATTATACAAAAAAAATATCATTATTATTACTTTATTTTAGAACTTGGTTCCTCCACAAAATCTCTACAAAAACTTTTACGAGAGTGAGTAAACATTTTCCAGTATGGCTACAAAACCAATTAATATCCGCTGGATTAGAACCAGTTTTCAGCTATCCTAAAAATCATCTATTGCATCGTAATTTAGAAAGCTTTCCACGAATAACAAATCAAAACCATTAAAATTTAAATGCCCTCAGGGCTTACAAAACTGGTTTAAATCTTAAAATTTGTGTTTTAATACCCGCGGAAAGCTGTCTGTAATACGATGCGTAAATAACTAGGTATTAATACATTTAAAATAATTTGAAGTGAATTTGATGAATCTAATATGATTTCAAAAGTAATAATTTTTGTATGAAAGGGATATTTCCGTGAATTGTATTAAACAATTTCACCACCTACTTAGGAGTAGTTTTCCTTCATATTTTTCTTCAGAAATAATAGGATAGATAAGATGTTAATCAAGGTAAAAAATACTTTTCAAACCTGCGGTTATAAAGTAACTGTTATTATAAACAGGGAGTAAGGGAGAAGACAATGGGCAATTAATTCAATTTAAGAGTTTTCAAAGAAAGACCATGAAATCCAGTTTTATCCAGAAAATTTGAAGAAAATTGTAAAGTTTGTGTTAATCAAATTTAGAAAACTATAAATTAAGAAGAAAAGTTCAAAAAAAAGCATTCATTTAAAAATTAGATTCATTTGGATTCATTTAGGTATGATTCAAGAAAGCTTAATGGATCTACCACTTTTATTTTATTCTTATTCGTATTTTTTAGCTAATCCAAAATGTCGAGGAGTTAAAAGCTCAGGAATGAAAACTCATTATTGCTTTTTAGTAGCACAATTTTCTCTTGGGTCTGCGCTTGCGCTGCTTAATTGGAATACTTGTCCTTGTTTCATTTTGATTGCAATGATATTTATGCGGAAATTAAAAAAAATACTTGCATTGTTTTCCTGTTTTATATCCAAATGCAATCTTTGTTTTTGACTAAATGCACGAATGAGAGCGAGTAATATTTAACTTAAATCAGTGATGGTCTATTAGGTTACAGTGATTTATAAACAATCACTTGACCTGCTATATTATGTGACTAGATCTCCCTTTTTTTATCACAAATCTCCATTATTGAAAAGGGATAAGGCATTGGGCAGGAGTTACAATTTCATTCCTAAGAATTTAAAGGTTGTCTTGTGTTGCTGTAATGATAATAATTAAAGACTACTACGACCTTTGAACCCAAGGACAATGTTGTAAGGTTTGCCTCAGGTCAATTTTTTTGTCATAGGCAATGGATATAAACTTTACGTGGATATTATATAAGGGAAAAATTATCGGCAATTTTGATTGCTAACCTGGACGCCACTTATCAGTTAGTTCGCTATTCAGTAGGAGAAAGAGGATGGGTTAAAGCATGTGGATGGGGGGATCCTTATTTTAGCAAGCTACAAAGTTTAAATTTATTATAGTATATGATAATCTGGTGTAAGATAATAAAAAAATCCATTTCAATGCAATCTGTAATCTTAAGTTTCCATGATTATGTGCAGACATAGGGCAAAGCAAATGTTGGAAGAACGAAGACCAAATTCAAGATTATGTGAGTACTTTTTTAAAATAGAAATTATTACATAAATAAAAACAACATGTTTGTGCGCAAATACATCTTAGTGTAACTCAATTTTAATACATTCCATACAAGGACAATTGTTTAAGAAGCACAAAAACAATAGAAATTAACAAGATCCAACTTTTTGAAGGATAAGTTTCATAGGGTGATATAAATTGTCTAGTTTACGATAATCAGGAACCAGGTAATGTGATTCAGACAAACAATTCTAAGTGATAATTTCCCCACAACCCTCTTCTCGTATTTCTCCCCCCATTCTTATCCACTTCCCTTCAGCTACATGCAAAATTTTACGCCATCTCTACACAAACAAAATATTTAAATTTATTCAATTTTAAATGGAATTACTTGGCTGAATCACAGCCCCTGACGATAATAAGTTTAGTAATTATGAATTATATTTTCCTTTTGTCAATTGATTATTCATATTGAATAATCTTTAATTGAATGTCTGGTGTTCATAACCTAATTAAAGACTTGCAGTACTATTAAAAAAGGTAAATAAAATGCTTCGTCTATAAAGTTTTTACACATTTTTATTGTTTTAGACATGCAGACAATGGGGGGCCAGCAGTGGGTGTATATGTTGCGGCGAAGAAAGAAGATACATTGAAAATGTAAGCGTTTAATTATCCTATTATATCAAGTACTAAGGGATTTGTGTGTGAAGTTTAAGATCCCAAAAACTATAGATCCGATTAGGTTCTCTACTCTAAGTAAGCTTCACATAGTTTTTGTGCTGGTTTAAGGATATTATTTTTTTGGATTGAAGACTTAGTACCTATGGTTTTATGCTATCTTTGACCTTTTCGAATACATCACAAAATAATCAGTTTTTTATAGCAGACGAGAAAATCACTTTTCGTAATACCAACACTAACTGACGGACGGAATCACGGACAGACAAAGTGAATTATAGAGTACTGTCGCTACTAAAAAATCATAGTAAAATTGGAATCCTAGAGGATAAGCCACAAAAGGTCGTAATTTGTAATCTGAATAGTTCAAATTAACTTACCAAGGATTACTCATGCCAAGTTTCATAACGAAATTCGGGAAAATTCTCTTAAAGCTAGAGTCCTAAGGGACTTCCAGCATTAATACTTTAGGTTTTACCCACTTATCTCCGCTTCGCCATAAAGAAATTTTTAATATTTATCATTTTCTTAGGGCAATGTTTGTACAAGATTCTGCAAGAAAAATCAAAGGAAAACCAACATTATAAGAAGCAAACATTGTTTTTAAATGGCAGCGAACATATTACTTTAACTATCAATCCTTATGAACAGTATCAAGTTTTTTTTGAAGTTTAATAAGGCATAAAAAATTATTAATATTTTGGGTTTCAAATATTCAAAATATAAATCCTTACCTCGTTTATCAAAGATATAATAAAAAGAAGACAAAGATTCTTTTAAACATAACAAAAAATTCTAACTTGTCAACAAGAATCTAAATATTAATTGGCCGTTTTAATTGCTTTTCTAAAGTCACTATGCAAGGATCTGCCAATGAATAACATAACAAAAAAACTGTTTACATAAAAACCACAATACCCCCCCCCCCAGAGGGGTCGATAAACCCACCTTAAAAAGGATCTACACCTTCCTAAAACACCTAATGAGGATATCAAGTGAAAAGACACTTCCATCCATAGATTTGAGAGGCGCATGAAAAAAAATTGCGGCGTCAATATTACAATCGATTGTTTTATTTAGTATGTTGATTAACTAGGTGTGTGTGTGTAACCCCTTGACAATAAAATAACACCCCTCTTGTATTCTGTATTACACAACCCTAAAGCTCAAACTAGGGGTGTCAATCCGCCGAATTTTTAGGTCGGATTCATATTCTTACAAAAATCCGCCCCCTCCCAACCCCCCAAAAAAACGTCAATCTATAAATAAAAAAAGGGATTTCATTTTACCGGGTATTGGGAAGATCGAAGACAAAGTAGCGTATTTGTTAGTATTTTCACAGTAGCTTTTCTCCTTTTTAAATTGCGGATTTGGGGTCCGAAAATTGCGCGGATTCGGATTGACACTCTAGTTCAAACCCTCCAAATTTTCCGCTGTGCAGTGTGTATGCCGCTGGTAAACATCATTCTTAATTATTTTCCAAAATGTTGTTTTGATCCAATTAGTTGTAACGTAGAGGAAAAAGACAAGAATGGTTGTTGTAACTCTATTATCCACCTTCCTCTCAATCATGGAGAACCACCAGAGTGGGCAAAGTGCAATGGAAAAGGAAAATATCTTTAACTTTTTAAAATTGTCCTTTTATAGAATGAAATGTAAGTATGCAGATAGAGAGAGAGGGGGGGGCAATGGGCTGTTTATTACACTAGTCCCCAAAGTTTTGTAATAACGTTTTCTTAATAGTTGGCTTAACAAGTTTGGGGACTTTTACTAAATTTTTATTAATTTGTTTATACGTTTGCACCACTAATTTCATTCTACAATACATTAAAAAATACATTACATGTGATATAATCCTTCTATTCACTTCATTTTTTAATGTGGATTCCTAGGACCATTAGGTATTTTGTATGAACAAAGCTTCTCTATGATAGTTAAAAAATGTAATTATGTGTCTAAGTAATTTTAAGATATTTTTTTTATGGAAATTTGCTCAGACTTCTAAATAATGTTCTATATTAAAAATGTTGTTACTCTATTCATGTTGTTGTTCGTTTGTCCGACTTTCTGATTTCCTCAGCTTCACTTGTATGTATGTTGTCATCCTTGTTTCAGAGTCATTAGACATAAGATATTTTGGTTTTCAGAAATTAAATACTGAATCACATACAGAGACAAAATAATCGTTTTTCCAGTATGGAATCGAAACCGATTAATATCCGCTGGATTAGAACAAGTTCTCAGTCACTCTTAAAAATTAAGTTCAGCTTCGTATTACAGACAATTTTCCACGATATTAAAATAATGTTAAATAAATACCCGCTTTGGTAGCCCGGGCCTTAGAGGCTAATAAAACAGGTCCTAATCTTAATTTTTTTATTTTAATATCCGCGAAAAGCTATCTATAATACGATTAAATAAATAATATTAATGATACATATTTATTTTTAAAAATTGTGTAACCTATGTATAATTATATAATAAATAACACCACGAAATATATTCTTTATTTGCCTATAGAATATTTTTTTCTTAAGTGTCTAAAAATAAGAATATAATATGAAGCTTCAATTATATACATATTAAGCAGCTTTAACCAACAAAAAGATTCGTAATTTTGTGGGTCTTCCAAAGAAAAAATCTTCAAATCCCCGAAGTATATTCTTGAATTAAAGAATAAAAAAATGTTTTTAATAACATTTTATGCATTTTTATCTGAAAAAATTACAAATTAAAAGCTTGGTTGCAAATCAAATAGATCAAAATTATATTCAAATTGAAAACCCACTGTTTTTATGTTTAAACTGAATAATTCCTGGTTATAAATACGGGTATAGTCCCTTTCGTAGCATCACCTCTTAGGGGGCGTTTCGTAGTATTTTCACACTCCTATTTCTGCGAGAGGCTCTAAACCATGCGGGGCAATCACCTAACCTAACCTAACCCAACCTATCAAAAGCTACTGTGAAAATACGACAAAACGCCCCGTAAGAGGCAATGTAACGAGAGGAACTATACCCCATACTACTACTGGTCAAAAATAACTGAAATTGGGAATCTATTACAATATTATTTAATTTAATAACAAAGTCAATAAAATTCACAGTATTGAATCAAAACGTTTAGATAAACTATGATTTAAACAGTTTAACAGTTACCGGCAGTGCAGGGTACGTATTTCATTTCATTAACGCAGCACAGGATTTTATGGAACCTCCAATCAAGTTTCTGGCAATTTCTAGAACAGTAATAAACAATGTTACAAGCACTGCACTTCTTGGCTGCTGGCGACCCACATTTCTCACATTCATTTGGCTTCCTAGGCAGCACTAGTCTTACTTCACGCACAAAGTGAGGGCATATATTAAACCCCTCAGATATGTTTCGGATCACATTTATGACCTCTGGTTTGTCTGTGCTGGCCTTGAAATGAATGAGAGTAGACAACATTGTTAATCCAGGTTGACCTTTTGTATCACAAACATCCAATGGTGTGTTGTTGAATCTATTCTTTTTGCTTAGATCTGCACCATATTTTAACAACAATATTATTGCACTGACTCTGATTTCTGTAGTTGTCTCCCCGTCGTCCCCACTAGTAATAATATTTTTGTCAATAATACATAGTAAGTTGTATGTAAATGTATGTAAGATATTGCAAACTGCAGGAAAGTTTTATTCATGGACAGGTTTATTTGTTTATTTGCCTCTTAGAGTTAGAGTCCTAGAAATATTATTCGGGGGAAATCCATTTGTTCACTTAAATCACTTCTTAGTCAAGAGAATAAATTCCCTTCAAATAAATTTGCTTCATTGTTTTAACAAAAAATAATACAGGTTTACCCCCAAACCACTCTTGGTAGATGACCCTGGAAACTATATTAAAGCGGCTCAGTAATTTTTGTCATAAATACAAGTACATAGAAGTGGTTAAACCCCTAGAGACCTCTAGGACTATTGGAGGGAACTATGGTTGACTTATCACTTTACATTTTATTTCTAAACAAATAATAAAAATATTTTATTTTGGGGGGAGAGGTATTTTTTGGGCGATATCTTGCAAGGGTGAAGGCAACCTCCCCTAAAATTATTATAAACCTTTCCTGGACCTAAAAGAATCTTCACTGTAAAGGAGAACCATATCGGGCTGAGGATTAGCGAGATCTTAAGATAAAAAGACCTTACTACTTAATATATCAGGATATGATAAAGTCAATGATTGAACAAAAAATTGTCACCTGTTTGCAAACTTGACAATGTGATGTAGAGGGGTATAACCATTCCTGTCCTGGGTATTTGGATCTGCTCCCATTTTGAGTAATTTTTCCAGAATCTGTAGATGCTTATTCTCATTATGGCCAGACCACACGGTGTCGAACTCCCTTTTCTCATCAGAGGTCAGATATGCCAACTCTTTGGTGATCATCTTGATACCCTCAATTGGAGCAAATATGGCACTATACTGACAATAGCCCTCTCTTCTTTTCAACATCCTACTAATTTCAGTGCGTGACATTTTTTTGATATGTGAAGAAAAGTCAGAAAAGTTACCAAAAAACATATCGTAGAATATATTTGAAAAGTACCCCATGCCCAATGGGTTGTGTCGACTTCCAGGTAGCTCAAGACCATATAAAAATATGTGTCTGCTCAAGTAGGATTCATCTTGAGTCTGGGATTCTGGAAAAACTGGATTTTCGTAACTAGCCTGATATCAAGCATTTAGTTTCCAGAATAAAGTTTCTTTAATATCCTAATTAAAGGCTAAATTTATTAATTCGTATTTTAATCAAGTAATTTTTACAAGAAAATTCACATTAACAAAATTAGTTCTTAACAAAACTGATACCATTTTGGAAAAAAAAACATATAGACTTTTCTATGTTACTTGTAGCTTTTTAAGCATAACATTGATTTATAGAACCTTTACCCTCTATAATAAACTTAAAATCAATTTTATCTGATTGGGCTGGATTAGACGATTCCAAATCTTGGCTCTACTAATGCCAAAATTAGTCAGAATTCGCGAGGCATTCTTTACTGACAAACAAGGGGGGGCGGGGAGGGGGAAGTTTTGACACATTTGCGTAAACCTGGTGTATAGACTTTATCTTTGGACTGAGAGGATAGGTTATTAAAGATAAAATCATTCTTATATGGTGAACTTCCCGCAGTTTTAAGATTTTTTGGATAGGCCTCCAGGTTCCGGAGCTCTAGCCCTCCAGGTGGTCTCTAGACAGTTAAAAATGAAACAAAAAGAGTTAGATGTCAGCTTATGAAACAAAATATGTAGGTTTTTCTTCAAATATGTGAATAACATTAAAAAAATCTAACTCTTTTTTTTCATTTTTAACAGTGCAGAGACCACCTAAGGCCTAAGGCTCCAGAACTTGGAGGCATTGAGCTCCGGAGTCTGGAGGACTATCCAAATAAGTATTACTGAAAACATACAAAAAATATGGTATGTAACAATCGCATTTAATAATCAACAAGACATCTAACTTCGACCTAAATTTTTATTTTATTTTTAGTCATCATTTAATGCATGTATTCCTTAGGAGGATTCTTCTTCAAACTTTCGATTAAAGTTTTAGCCTCTAATTCAGAATTATCATTTATGTTAAACCTGTACAGAGATTCGACATAAATTTTTATATCTCGAAAATGTAGATCATCGCCATCGGGTTGTTCTAAGTCAGACAATGTAAAGGGCAAACTATCTTCATTTAGTTTCTCTTTGGCAATCTTCAGCAGCTTAGAATACAACTCTTGGTATGATTTGCAGTCAAACTTCGTAAGATAGAATTTAGAAAGCTCCCTCATTTTGTTTATTGTCAGCATTCTGAAGTCAAAGGAGAGGTGTTACTAAAATATCTCATAATTTCTTTGAATATATTATATATTTTAAACTAAACAACACTTGTTCTTCTGCTTTCTAACAATACCTACAAACTTGATATTAAATATGTAGTTAAATAGCATACTTTTAGCTATGGACCCCAAGTTCAACCAAGAAGCAAGAAATCACAAAGAAACTTTATGGAAATATGAAGATTAAGAATTAATTTTTAATCCCTGAAAATTTCAGCTGTCTATTTGAATAGGAATCGAGAAAATTACGTAAATCTAGAATCGATCTAGCAACCCAACTAATAGCAAATCTTGATGAAACTTGGTTGAAATATGTAGAATGCGAACGTTTTAATCCCAAAATTTTATTTGTCTATCTTGACAAGGCGCCGAGAAAATCCCCAAAACGTTTGGGAATTTGGAATTACAGAGTAGCTTCGCTACTTAAAATGATAAACTCCGGTGCTACTTGAAATATACATATGAACTTTCTTTAATTGGGAAAAATTTTAAATACTTTTCTTTATAGCTTTGCAGTTTACCTACTAGAAATTTTAAGTAACATATGATATGTATAAAAAGCTGCAGGCTCATTTTTCTTAAACTTACTTGTTAAAGCATGAAGACATTTTTAGGTTCAGCTAAGGATAATTCTGAAAAAAAATATTTACAATGTGGCACTTTTTTAAAAATCCGTCAAATTACTAACAGCTTAAACTATAATAAATATTTACAAAATGAGAGTTCTTTTGATATTTAAAGCAACGAGTCTTATTTGTGTGTTGATTGCAGAAGTGGGACTGTTTTAAATGCACATATTTAAAATGCACAGGAATAAAGTGCACAAATTAAATATCAAAGGGTAGTTTTTTATCTTAAGTATAATTTGATATTGATACCACCAACATTCTTCAATTCTACAAGCAATAATAAGATTTTTTATCATCAATTTAGGAAATATTACAAATTAAATAGACCTTCATCCACGCGGGATTACACAATTTTTATAAGTCAAAAAATATTTTTAAGGTTAGTTGGTTTAATTCAGTCTTGTTTACATAGGTTGGGATAAGTTTACACAGTAAATACTAAATAGGGCACAGCGAGGTACAGATTACTACAGGGGGTTAGGATCCTGAGAGACATTTCCCATATGGGTGCAATTCCTTTAGATTTATGGGACACTGGAGTAATTTCATAAAGAATATAATTTTAAAGTCACACAAAAATATATGAAATACTCTAGGGGGATAACAGATCAGGTATTTTTGACATAACATTACTTTTTGTTTCTTATGTATTTACATGTAACTTTATGAAAATTCCAATCAATTTTCTGGCAGTTTTTAGAACAATAGAAGACTTTGGAACATGCCGAACACTTCTTTTCAGCTGCCACTCCACACTTCTCACATTCATTTAACTTTCTGGGCAGTGCTTGTCTCACAGTTGCCACGAAGCCGGAGCAACCATGATCTTCGGACATTCGTCTAATGATGTTTAAAGCCAAGGGATTATTGGTTTGTGCGTCGTGCTGGATAAGAACAGCCACCAAAGGAATGCTTCCACAATCCTTACTGATGAAAACGTCAAGTGGTTTCAGATGAAACCTATTTTCCTTGTTTGGGTCAGCTCCGTAGCGTAGCAATATTCTCAATGCCTTTACTCTGATATCAACACTTTGTCTGTTTTTATGATAAGAAGTTAAATAATCAAAATATCTTCTAAATGGGGACTATGATGCACAAACAAGAGCAAGTGATTTTTAAGCACATCCACCAGCGATGTCAGGAATTTAAAAAATTTTCTAGGTGTCTATTAAATATAGTTAAATGAACTAAAACAAGGATGATAACATCCATAAGTTGCAAAGCTCAAAATTGGTGGATGGACATCCAGAAAATAAACACTAAACTAAAATAAATCACGAAACCTTTTAAAATTTGAGTGAAAATCTAGGAATCGATCTAACACCCCAACCAATAAACAAACCTTAATGAAACTTATTAGGATAGGTTAACTGTGAACTTATTAAATCTCTGAAATTCAAAATAATGATCTATCTAGGAATCGAACTAGCACCCCAACCAATAAACAAAATCTCAATGAAACTTTATAGAAGTATGCAGAATTTAAACTAATTTAATCCCTAAAAATTTCAGCCATATATTTTGAATAGAAGTTAAGAAAAGCATGAAAACTTAAAAATGTAGGAATTGATCTAGCACCCTAATTAATTGACGAATTACAACTTGGTGAAAATATGCAGAATGTTAACTTATTTCATCCCTGAGAATTCAGGCATCTATCTTTTATTGGAGCCGAGAAAATCATGTTTAACCCGAAACTTTTCAAACATACATACATATAGACAGACATACGGACATTTCAAATATAGAGTAGCTTCAATACTAAAAATTAATGTTCTAAGTGTACAAAGAAAAAATTAAATATAAAAAAAGTAGGTAGTAGATTATCAAATGTTTTGACACCAAAGCAAACTTTTTTGATATATTCTATTTCTGCCTTCCTGAAGCAATTATAGATATTTTTGCTGTGATTTTTTGATGCACATTAAATTCAATTTGACAAAAAATTAATTATATTAATATCTGCAGAAAGCTGTTTTTAATACTATGCGATAAATAACATTTTAACTTCTTTATACCTAATCATAAGTTTGAGAAGATGGTGCATAACGGTGTGTCCATCTTTGTCCTGAGCGTTCGGGTCTGCACCCATTTCTAAAAGCTTTTCCAGAATCTCTAAATGTTTATTCTCGTTGTTGCCTGAATACACAATATTCAGCTCATTTTCTTCTTGAGTTGTCAGGTAGAAGAAATCCTTTGTGATCATTCTGATGCCCTCAACTGGAGCAAATATTATGCTATACTTGAAATGTCCCTCTCTCCTCTGTAACATCCTTTTCTTTTCGTAAGCTGACATCTTCTCCATGTGGCTCTGAAACTCGGTGATGTTGCCAAAAAAAGAATCAATGAAAATGTCTGAGAAGTAGCCCATGCCCAGCGGATTGTATCTGCTACCTGGTAGTTCCAAGCCAAAGTTGAAGATGAAATTGCTTAAATAAAATTCCTCACAAGTAAAATCTTCTGGCCAAATGGGGTTTCTGTAGCTCACCTTCAGAAAATAGTCATACATCGTTTTCATTAATGGGTATAACCAACTAGATTAATTCAAGAAAAATATTCAACTTGGTTGGAAAATATACACCCCTGGGCCCTGGATTAAAGTTATTAGGTATAATAATCATAAGATCAGCATATTTGTGGTTTAGGTATTATCATGGTAATTTGAGTAAAATCTGGGGAATTCTGTTTTGCTGGTTGAAAACTAAAACAACCTTAATTATAAATTAACTGTCTAAATCAATATTACATCGAACTTTTTTAAACAAGGACACTTAGGTTGCCAATAGAATTTTTAAGCTCTTTTGTTTTAAACAGAAAACAAAAAAACAATCAGTGTCTCCTAAAAAGAAAATATAAAACTTTTAGCAGAAGTATCCTGATAGGCGTCATATTTCCTTCTAATACTAGGTCAATCTCAATAGTTTAGTCAAACGTTGCAACATTTGTCCCCTTTTTTTGGGAGACTCTAATACAAGCTTCATAAAAGTCACATGAGAAAAAGTTATTCGACTTTTAATGTATGCAATCCTTTGGTATATCCTTCTTTAACTTTTCAATCAAATTCTTGGCAGTTAGAGCAGAGTTGTCACCTTGGTAAATGCTCTTCAACGTGGATAGATACATTTCTACATCACGGCCTTGGCTATCACTTGTAGGGTGAACAATGGCAGAGAGAGAAAAGGGTACCTTGTTCTCATTAAGGTGAATCTTGGCAAGATGTTTTAGTTTGTTGTACATCTCATTGAGTGTTCTGCAGTCAAATACAGACATATAGTGTTCCATCCGCTGTTCATCACTTACAGCGCAAGATTGCATTGTGCCTAAGTAAAAACACTAATTGCTGATAAGTTGTTCGTTTGGGCAATAGAATAATCGGGTCATGTGAAGGAAACCAAGTTGCGATTTTCGTCGTATTTTCACGGTAGCTTTTGAAAGGTTATTTTAGGTTAGATTAAGTTAGGTGATTGCCCCACAGGGTTAGAGCCCCCTGCAGGTGCTAGAAATAGGAGAAAATCTACTGTGAAAATATGACGCAACCCGCAACTTTGTTTCCTTCACATGACCTGATCAATCAAAGCGGTGCACATTGTTTTTTTAACTATTCATTTTGATCATAAGTAAGCATATAGCACTTCTTTACAAATATGAAGGTGTGAACAAAGCTTTAAAAAGATGTCTAGTTAAAAGTTGCAAATAGTACATGATTAAGATTTTCGGTTTTTAAAACTTTAAGGTAGACAATTATTTCGATAAGGTAGACATTTTTTGTACTATCATACTGTTATGAAATATTAAAATACAGGGATAAAATTCATTTTGTGGAACTACCCCTTAAGATATTATTTATTCAATTTAACCTCAAACATTTTTTGATAGGAAGCAATGCTTAATTATTTTGTTTTAAAGTGTCCTTCATAGCTTTATTGAGAGCTATTTACATTTGTTACCTTTCTTTAACAATATCAAAGATTTACCTTTTAAATCCTCTTTTATAAAATTCGGACGGAATTACATTTATTAACTTTGCAATCTGAAAACAAATAAAAATATTCTAAAATATTGGTCATAAAAATATTTTTAGTCCAAAGGTAGGGTGTACATACTTACACCTGGTATATACCTTATTTGGTTTGTTTGAGCTAGTTTGCTGTTCTACTATAAGTTATAGTAGCGCACGTATTTGGTTGAAGAGGGGTGAGGTAAATGTGATACAACTAGGCGCGTGTACCGTGAATTGCTAAAGGGTGTGATTACTTTGGCGATTTTAAAGAGAGAATTTTTTCTCTTTCCAAGAGAGCTGACCAAAAGCCATTGGGTTCGTCTAAAACGCCTTAATAAATAAAAAGAAATTTGACCAATTTAGAGTTAAAGCACTAAATTTAATCTTCTAATTAAACAAAACTTTATCAAATACTTATTTTTTAAATTAAGATTATAAACTATTATCTGCGGGGCAGATTATTACAGATTCAAAATGTTTTAATATCGAGGAAGGGACTTTCAATTCACTGAACAGACCAGATATTAACAGATTTATTATTCTCAATAATGTGATCAATTATTATTCGCTTACCTATCTGTAAATTTTTTTGAGTCTTTAGATTTGATCAATCCAGTTTTGTTTACCAAAGCTAGAAAGTATTTTTTGGTTTGCCTATATCAAACCTTCATAAACGATTGTATAACACAACATTGTACTATTTCTTGAAGTTGAAATTTATATATAAGAGCAGTTTGATATAAGCATCGCGTTTAATAGTTTATTGGTCAACACCGAACCTGACATAGATTTTTTAGTAGTAGGTTAAACGAGTATACAGAAATTCGCTTGGATGATATAATAAAATATTTTGCCAATAGGCTTCACTTTCTAGTTTTTACTAAAAATTTGTTAAATTAAGTACGTATTACCTACTAAAATTTTAAAAAATGCGAGAAGCTTGAAACATCTATTCTTTTCCGCACGGGCTAAACTTCGTCTTTTTCCACTTAGATTGCAGGAGAAATTACAAACAAGTAAAAATTCACTTTCATGAGGGTCTGCCCCTAAAAACTAGGGACGATGCCACATTATACTTGTATTGTAATTGCGAAAAGTACTATTTAAGACCAAAGCCATTGGATTTATATTTAGCACAATTCTTTAAAAACTCCCATAGAACTGACAGATAATAATTCTAGTGCTGACTTACTTTTAGGCGAATATACGGAGGGGGCGGGACACTAAAGCGGTTTCGCCGCTATTTCTTCATATTAATATAGTGTAAAACATAGTAGCAACCGCCACGCCTAATTTAGTCGTCCTACTCCTGCTTTGAAGTCTTAAAACACATAACTTAACGGGGAAAAATCAATAAATATTAGGGATGGCAATACGTCAAATTTTTGGACCGGATTCGGATTCTTGCAAGAATCCGTCCAAAAAAAGCGGATTCCGGAATCTAGCAATAATTTAAAAGGCTTTTTTAATTAAAAAATTTAAGTGCTACATATGTCCTAAAAATTAATGTTCTTGGTTTTCTCTATAATTCACTTCCGAGATTCGAACCAGATTTTAAGACGCTTATTTTAGCCTACCAATTAAGAATCCGAATCCGCTATTAAAAAACGGATTCCGGATGTTAAAATTGGCTATTTGGCGGATTCCGGATTCGGATTGCCAACCCTAATAAATATAACCATGTTTCGAAGTTTATTAACATACTAAATAGAGAAGAAAAAATTAAATTGACAGTGTATTTGTTAATTTCCCTGGGTCACGGGATCTAATTCAAAATAAAAATCAAGATTTATCACAATAAAATATCAATTAGAATTAATAATAATAACTAAAACACAAACATCAAGAATTTTTAAATATATTTTTAAAATCAAATTATTACTAAACCAAAAATAACTAATTATATTATCTAACATGAGAGAATGAAAAGGTGATATAATTGTTACTTTTCAAAATTTTAATAGTTATTTATCAAATCGTATTATAAACAACTTTCCGCGGATAGAAAATCGAAAAACTTAATTTCGCTTTTTTGGCGGGTATCAATTTAATGAATTTTCATTTTATTAATTGTCTATAATACGATGCGATACATGATTTTTCAGTATGACTGAGAAACTGTTCTTATCAAGCGGTTTCGAAGCCATACTGGAAAGAAATTTAAATTACTTTTTTTTTAAAAAGGTTCTTTCCACTTAATTGAACTTTAAAGCTTGGCACTATTTAGTTAACTTTTTATTTACTTTTTCAAAAAATTCAAACAATTTTTTAAATAAAACACTGTAGAAAAAAGATCAACAATAACATAAATTTTAAGTAGGGTGCAATTATCTTAATAGAAACAAAACAACATTGAAATAACTTGAAATACGCCTTGGTGATTTTCCTTAATTTTTGTCATATTACTTTACCTTTTGATAGAAATGATTGTCTTCCCAAAAAAAAATTATTGTTATAAAAAAGGTTTAATTTAACAATTATAATATCAAAGTTTCATTCTTTACCACACAATAAATAAACATAGACATAATATAAATTTATTAGACTAATTAAATAAATACAAATACTAAAACTTCATTAGTTACAATTAGTAAACTAAATGTATTTCAATCAGAAGTTTCAAACAAGTTGAAGGACCTAACATCTATTTTATCAACTCGATTTATAGTTATTTTGCTGCAAGGAGGCCGTTTAAAAACAAAATTATATTTTCCCCTTGTGTCAGCCGACTAGAGCTCAAACATAATGTCAAAAAAGAAACTACTGGAATGGAATTGATTGATAAACTTGAGTCTACTTAAAAGAGTTGAAACCCCAAAAGGTGGTTCTTAAAATCAACCAAAAGCTAAAAAGAACTTACTAACTTTATTTAAAAATCTAGTATAAAATTGAAGGGATTTAAAAAAGAAAAGTCTTAAAATTATTACTTAACAATAAGACTTTGTCCGTACTTGAAAATTTAAGACGGTCTCCTCAAAATATGATCACAGTTTCAAGACAAAGATAAAAAGGGGACTATGCACGAACGAGAGCAAGTGATATTAAGCACCTTCTAGCTGCGAACCTTAGCATTTTATTGGTAAATATGCTTGGTTTATGCTAAGTATAGTTATATTGACTAAAAAATTAAGTTTCACAATTATGACATATGAAAAAAAACTTTAAAATGTCAAGCAGTTTTTGATGAAATATTATCAAATGTTTTGTTTGAGTTCAAACTGTTTTTCAACAAAAGTATATTATTTCAATGAAAAATAAATATTTTGATAAAGAAGTGTAAATAGTTCAATTAATGTACTGTTGCAATTTTCAGCATTTGATATTTTCTGCCGTGCTATTTCACTTTTTTATTTTGAACTCAACAAAACATTTTTTGATACTGCACCAAAATATGCTTAACATTTAAAAGTTTTTTATTTATACAAACTTAACTTTTTAGTCGATATAACTATATTAAACATAAAACTAGTATATTCACTAAAAAAAACACTCAGGTTCGCTGCTGGAAGATGCTCTCATTCGTGCATAGTCCCCTTTTTTTTACAAATACAGTGTACGTAACATAGTAGGATCATTTTTATTGTGGCCCTTTTCTAACAAAATTTAATAGAATTTAATGCTTCACACTAATTTTTAATTACACAGCTTCTAAAAAGTCTTTAGTCAAAAAAAAGATTTTTCTTTGCTTATCAGTCTCTTTATTTTGGTAGACTAATAGGAAGTTTTAAAAATAATAACATTGAAAATTTAAAAACCATTTCTTTTTCCTTTAATAAAGCTCTTCATTAAAAAATATTGAATTTTTCTTCTGAGTTATAATGTTGTGTTGATACTGTACAGCTGCAACCCGGCCACGCTAGGTAGACCAACAGACAGGTAGCTCTGCTGGCGATACAAAATTCTGATACGTAAAAATACAAATCTGCAATCTAACTGCATAGTATTGACGTGTAGGTGGT
>LS055287.1:0-17692 GCA_900241095.1 Acartia tonsa
AATAACCTATAAAAAGCCATTTTCAAAATACGACAAATCGCCCCTTATGGAGGGATGTCGTGGAAAGGACTATACCCAAAAACTTTATTATAAGAATTTAGGGACTAGTGTATTAAACACCCCAATGTTCCCTTCCTCCCTGCAGCAATATACTATACAGGAATATATTGACTAAAAGATAATATATTCTTTAACTTTTTTATTATTGCCATTTTCTAATTTAAAATTTTCAGCAATTAAAGTAAATCTATTGTTTTTTGAAGCAAAATAAAATTTTCCTCGTGTATTTTTTTTACGATATTTACCTTATAACTTGAAGATTTATTTACATTATCTGCATGCACATTTAGGCAATCATTTTTATGACTGCACACTACTAACCTACATTTTTTATTATTCTTAAAATATTTTTATATAATAATAGTTTTTACTATATGTTTTTCTTTTTCTATCATTTACAATACCTGCAACTACGCTCCTAGTTTTTACAAGCATATAATAGTTGTTTATCGCAACGTATTATAAACAGCTTTCCGCTGATAGTATAATGAAAATTTATAATTTATAAATTGAAACCAGTTTTGTTACCCCGAGAGGTCAAAGGCCTGAGCTAATAAAATTAATATTAATATTATGATTTTGATTTATTATTCGTAGAAAAGTGTCTTTAGTGCAATGCTTATACATGATTTTCAGTATAGCTGAGAACTGGTTTCCAGCGATTATTTATCGGTTTTGAAGCCATAATGAAAAACACATTATTTTTTTGTTAATTTGAAAAGAAAATTGGTAGGTGATGTAGGAAGTTGGTTTTATATTTTCTATAATGACATCTAATATAAATACATATATCATATAAAAAAATAATAGAATATAATAGGTAATTATCCTCATTATAATTATAATAGGAACAAAGATTATTTCTTTTATAGGCCCAGGGTTTATTATTACACCACTTTCAAAATAAAGGATCTTGCCAGATTTCCTTTGGGACCTTTGCACACAGATCTCAAGCAAACTTAGTTCCTAGATTTTCTACAAATAAACATTACAATTGAGTTATTGGTTATAAAACCTTATTATTTTGCTGTGATTTTATTAATAAAGAGTGCAAAGAACCAGTTCAACTATCCTACATAATTTTATTGCAAAAGACAGATTTTTGGCCAAGTTTGTAACATTTTTTTTCAGGGACTTAAAGGGATAATACAATTGATAAAAAATTTATATACATCCTGTAAATTACAATTAGTGGTTGAAACGTAGAGACACTTAACTTAGTGAACCAACCAATCAAAATTCAAGAACGATCAATAAGCAAATGAATAAGAAAACGTAATATAAAACTGTGGGGACTAGTGTAATAAACAGCCTAATGTCCCCTACCTCCCTGCATTAGCGTTATGTTTTTGCTACTGAACTATTAAATGTGTACTGTTTATATCTTATCTATATGTCGATTGTCTGTAGCGAATGATCTCGCCAACCGCTTGACCGATAGGTTGTCTTTTACACTTAAGTTTTTTTCATAGGCTTTAAACTATTTTGGGGGAAGGCCCCTACTCTCTCTCAAAATAGATTTTTTAACTAATATTGAAAGTGGAGGATCGACTTAATAATTTGATGATAAAAATTGTTCTTTTATTAAACAAGAACAATTGTATCCTTAAGTAGCGCAGCAACAATAAGTAGATCCAACTCTAAAGAAAAAAAAGATCAATAAACTGTAATAACCGTAATGTTAAGGATGACAACATCCATACAAAGTCCTAAAATCAGGCAGTAGGACAAAAAAATAACTCTTGTGTGTTTAAATCATTTCTTAATCGTACCTAACTGTTACAGGAATCAACATAATGACGCACGGACCGAAGCTGAAATACAGACAATCTCTGCATGGAAAACAAAGAACAAAACATGTGCATTAAGCGGAGCTTACCTCGCATACGAAAATATTATAAAATTAATAACTAGTATGAATACAGGGATCTAAAGGGATAAGACAATTGACGATAAATTGATGTTCATCCTCAATGATGATACACAAAATCACCCCTTTTGTAGATTTAAGTTATTGGTTGAAATGTTTGGACACTCAACTTAATGTATGGACATATCAAAATTCACTAAAAGTCCCAAAAGTTGTTGAGCCAACGAATAAATTAACGTATTTGTAAAACTTTGGGGATTAGTGAATAAACAGCCCATTGTCCCCTCTCTCTCTGGTATGAATATAACGCATGCAAAAAAGATGTCTTAACTATAGAGTAGATTCCCTGCAAAAAAAATATAAGCATGAAATGTAATGGAAGACTAGAAATATACTTATTTTTTGTTATTGCTATGTAGGAAATTATTAGTATCTACGGGGGTTCACGGGTTTCCTTTCAGGGATGGAGGAGACATTGGGCTATTTATTGCACTAGTTCCCAAAGTTTTATAATAACGTTTTCTTGTTCGTTGGCTTAAGAGCTTTTGGGACTTTTGTTGAATTTTGATTGGTTGAGTGTCCAAGAGTAACAATCTCTAATTGTAATCTACAGGCGTAATTATGTGTAGCATTATTGGGGATGTACATTAATTTATTGGCCATTGTCTTATCCCTTTAGATTTCTGGGTTTCTTTACATTTATTTAGGACAATAAAGGAATTAGAAAAAAGCTTATATTAAATTATAATGTACTGGTTGGTTAGCCCAAGGGTAAGATGAGTGAGGTCGGGGGAAGGGGAGTTAGGTAAATAGCTTAAAACCAGCTCAAGAAATTTATAACACTTCCCTGAAAAGTACAATTCATTCTAACCAGTAATTTCTGAGATCTTAAGCTTAAGACAAAAAAATGCTTATTGTCTTATGACTCTAAAAGAATCCATATGTTTCTTACTCCTACTTTTATAATTATATAAAAAGATGCTTTCGAACTATTTTTAATACAAATGAATTTAATGTCATAATTTGAAAAAAATAAGTTAGGACCTACACAAACCTTTCCTGGAAATGTGTTGTAGACACAAAATAAATTTACATTGACTGTGAAGGCTTATTTGATCATAGACGTCACAGGTTGAAGGGGTAAAGTGGTCAAACATCAAATATCTCATTTTTCCTGACTCAATATTTTAAAAAACAAGGATCACAACATCCATAAAAGTGAAGCTCTGAAAAGGTAGGACAAACAAACATTAATACTTGTGGAGTGTCAGAACTGAATAAACAGAATATAAATGTATAATTACGAAACAAATTTTTAAGTAAATTTGTTGAAAAACTACTTAAATGCAGGATAATGTTTAAGGACATACTTAATTCTTAGTTCTTTATTATAGTGTTGCTTCGCTTGTAACAATGTTATTTGTTGTCTTAGGAATCAGTATTTAAAAAATAAGATTAATCGGATACAAATCAACAATAACATGTTGAAAATGGACGTATGGACATTCTGGTAACAATTATAGAGTTGCTACTATTTATAAATCATTCCTAACTACTACAGGATAAAGTTTGAAATCGTTAAGACAATTCTAACATTTCTAAATTAAAGAAAAGAGCTAACCCTTACAGACTGATGGACGAACGGACCGACCCTAATCATAGTAAAGCTTCGCTTTTAAAAACATTAGATTACCTCCTCAAACCTTTGAAATCCCTCATTATACCCCTCTCCAAATAAAAAGCTTAGACTTTTGTCTAGTTTGTTTAGGTAGGTATAGCCCTCTATAACTTGTAAGCTTGTTATATAAAAATGAGGGGATATTATCCTACCGTTTCAATATTTTTACCATGTTTATCAATGCTGTACCAAATCAACCATATCAAGGAAATACCCTGGCCAATAAAAAGGTGCAAATTGTTACTGTGAAGATTTAAAAATTTCAGACAAATTTCCTTCAATAAAAGAAGTGGTAATATTAAAAAGATTTTTAACTTTTTTTGTTTGTTGTTTACCCTATATCAGACTTTTATTTGACTTGTCTGTAGCAAAATCACCTTAAACATTCTTAGTGAACTAAGGATAAGTCAATAGACGATTAATTGATAAACATCCCCAATTATGAAAAACAAAATTTTCCAGGTCCAGTGTAATTTACAGTCAATTGTCCCCTCCCTCCCTTGCTATTCTTTATTCATTTATGATGATCTGTTTGGGAAAAAAAATAACGCAACAAGGATGACAACATTCATAAGTAAGAAAGCATGGAGAAAAAAATTTAATGGACTAGCGGGCAAACTAAGTAGAAGTTCAGTTTTCATAACAAATAAAGGAAAGAAAGATAATATGAAAAAACTCAAAAAAAAACAGGGGAAGGTTTTATGAAATAAGGTTTTTGTCAGACGACAGACAGACGGACAAAATAATGCGAATAGGAATCTTAACTGAAAATTTCAGCTCTTAATCTTTAATAGCAGCTGAGAAAATCACATTTCCCCCTCATAGCGTTATGGACTGATGGAGAGACAAAGTGATTTAAAGAGTAGCTTAGCTATTGAAAATTGATGAAAAAGAAGTATGAGTAGAAAGAAAACAGGGAAACAAGAAAAGATTTTTTCCAAAGAAGGAAGTGGGTAATGGTAAGGAATAACTCAGGGAGAAAAGTATCTAGTTTGGTAATAAAGGAATAAAGTATGATTAGGAAATCCAATTGTAAGATATAATTATTCTATCATTTGATTTTTGAAATAATAATTTCTTTGAGAACAAGGTACAATATTATAAGCAAGACATCTCAATCAAATCCTAAAAAAGTATGTCTTTTACTTCAAAATTCCATTGTAGGGTTGCCATTAGAAGCTTTTTGATTTCTATAATAATTTTGTGATATTCAAAATTTTTTATGTTTTGAATTTTGATACAAAATTGTTTTCATATTGTAACTTGATTAAAACATGATTTTATAGTTTCCAAGTGCTATTGACAAATCCCTTGAACCCTGTAGTAAAGATGAAAATAGATTATCTTTATGTTTTTATGGGCAAACTTGTACAATTATTCCCACAAATTTACTGCCTTCAGATGGATAGATAAATGCTGCTTTAATGTTTACTACTAGCGGCTGCACTTCTAGCATCTAGCAGCTATAAATTTGAAGGAGTAAGGAAAGAAGAAAAGTAGCCTAAAACCAAACTTAGATATAAAAATTATTTAGTCCTAAACCACCCAGGGACCTATGAAAAGCTTCCATAAAATGGAGACGCCAATCGGTTTGGTAGTTATCGAAATTTTAAGATGCTGACCAATAACAGGATTGAAATATAGATGGATAGAAAAAATGTTTACTAATAGAAGATAGTTATTTGAAAAATGATTTGCTCACAAATTTCAACTATACCTATTAGATGTTTATAATTTACTTTGTCTGTTTGTCCGTCTGTCACTTTGTCTGTCCGTTAGTTTATTTAAATTCATATTGCTATGGAGGATATGTGATTTTTTCGCCTGATTTTTTTTAAGCTTCTCTATACAAATAATCATCTAGTATATAGTTTACTTTGTCCGTAAGTCTGTCAGTATGCTATAAAAATATTGATAATATCATATGTGAAAGGTTTCGTGATTTTTCTTTAAATTTATTCCTGATTTATTTGTTCCTTAATTCTTTTAATTTCCAACAATGATTTTTATGCTTCGCTAATTATTAGTGTTGTCATCCCTATTACATTTTAGTGGCGTAAAACTATTTTGAGCTGTAAAAAAAAGGGAAGTGGGTTGGAAGGGAAGAAAGGAAGGAAGTGGGTTGTAGGGAAATTTTCACTTCTGGATTCCTGGTCCCTTGTCCCTGGATACATTCAGTTTAATCTGTGTGGATGTCCAATCCAAGTAATCAGAGGGAGAGGAGACAATGGGCTGTTTATTACACTAGTCCCCAAAGTTTTAAATAACGCTTTCTAATTCGTTGGCTTAACAACTTTGAGGACTTGAGTGAAATTTGATTGGATAAGTTGAGTGTTTAAGCGTTTCAGCCACTAAATCTATTCTACAGAAAGGGGTAATTTTGTGTATCATTATTGGGGATGTACATCAATTTATCGGCTATTGTCTTATCCCTTTAGATCCTTGCCAAGTAATTGTTGATGTGTAACTAAGCTGTAAAACTGCAATAAAAGTGTGTTAAGAACCAGGGGTCTAAAGTGTTAAGACAATGGCCGACAAATTGACGAAAATCTCCAATGATGATATACAAAGTTAATACGAGCAACGAAATTTCAATTAAATTTAAAGGAAGCTAGCTCCTAATCGGCTCCTAAACCTTACTATTTTATAAATATGAATGGAGTATACGCCCCTAGCTTCTAGAAAAGGGAGGGCTTTTAATAGCATAAAGCCATCCCAAGACACAAATTTTAAGATAAAATAGCCTAAAACCAAATATAAGTAATAAAAAGAATTTAAAGAAAATTCCGAATATTCTACATGATAGCTAAATTTAATTATTGAATTATTGTATGAAATAATAATTCTTGCTGTTTAGAAAATTATTAATATCGAACAAATCTAGGAAAACACATTTATTTAATGTTTACATATTATTCAATCAAGTTTTTATAATTTAAAAAAAAGCCGTGATTCAGCAACGCTATTTAAACATAAAAGTCGAACACAGTAATAGTGTCTGACTAATTATGACGTAACAAAAAAAATTAGCCAATGAGAGGCCGTTATTGACCAATGGTAAAATTTATAGTGGCCTCTCATTAGCTATTTTTTTTTGTTACGTCATAATCAGTCAGACACTATTACTGTGTTCGCGTCGGAAATATTAAAACAGCCAATTCGCTACAGCAGAGCAGAAAGCAAACGAAAAGGGTCCTCACCATTCGGGCCGGGTAGTTTTCTGAGTTACACTATTTAATTTTATACTTGTATATTTATTTACCTTATTTTGATTAACTTTGGGAGTTCTTCTAAAGTTCTAATATTTATGTTTCTACATTTCTAAAAGCCACCAAAGAACAAACAAATATTAGAGAGACGAGGTGAATGGACGAATTAGACGGACAGATGAATAGGTTTGAAAATTTGGGGAAACTTTTTTTAGTTAGAAAGTAGCTGTGCTACAAATATTTTGATAAATAATTTTTTTATTTATCTTATAAAAGATTAGCTTTTATATTCGCTGATCGCTTATAAAAAGAGCAAGAATTTTGGGTAGGAAATATGTGGTGCATTTCAGGGATCTAAAGGGATAAAGCAATGGCCGATAAATTGATGTACATCCCCAATGATGAACCCTGTAGATTAATATTAGTGGTTAAAATGTTTGGACACTCAACTACTGAACCAACCAGCCAAAATTGAATAAAAGTCTCCGGAGTTCTGAAGGCAATAAATAGGAACGTTAATATAAAACAATTTGGGAACTAATGTTATAGACAGCCCATTGTCCCCCATACTCCCTGGATGCAGTTGTCGGTTTGTTCATGTGTGTGTGTGTGTGTGTGTGTGTGTGTATGTGTGTTTGTGTGATATTTGTTGGATAAATTATTTATTTGTATACTTATTTGTAGAACTGCAACTCAAATAAAAAGTATTTCAATTTATCAATATGACCTTTCATCCTGATAACGACAAAATAACCCATAATCCCATAGAAATGGATAAATCTATTTTTAAATTCACTAAATTTGTTAACATGATCGTATATAACAATTTTGTTTGTAAGCACCTGCGCCGTTGACATAAGATTCATTTATCAGGATAAATGAAATTTACTTTGACCCAGAAGCTCTAAGAAAGTTTTGTTCTTTTTAGAGGAAAATATATGCAATAACTATATGCTCGTTTGTCTTTAGAATTGTTGGTATGTATTCGTAATTGTTCATATTTTTTTCATTTCTAAAAGCATGTCAGCCAAAAGGAGGATACTTTAAAGATAATTGCTTTTTAAAAGCTGTGTTTTCGCATCACTTATTTTGTCTTAACCAATAGTTTTTTTAATTTTTCATTGGTCAGTTAAAAAACCCTTAGTATCATAGATGTTTAAGCTGTAGAGGTGTAGGCGTTTTACCCCCCCAGAAATGCTTGGACGTACTTTTACAGTATATGATTTTTTTTATCTAGAAGATTACTATGAATTACTTGATTACGAGTAGATAGCCATTTAAAGAAAAAAATGTTGTGAAAATTTATCATGTTGCATTTTTGCCCTGTTGTTGTTGTACACATAATGACAGGAAAAAAGGTTTAGGCTATGTGAAAGTCACTTATTACATTGTATTATAGTCATCTTTCCGCCAATATTGAAATTTAAAAAATATTTAAACCAGTTAAGTTAGACCCCAGAGTCCGAAACCAGGGCTAACAAAACTGGTTGTTTTTAATTTCGTGATTTTTATTTAAAAATTCGTCGAAAATTATCTTTAATAAGATGTTAGTATAGCTGAGGACCGGTTGTAATTCTGCGGATAAAAATAGGTGAGGGGTCAGCAGAAGCTATTTGATATTTTGATGTTAGTGGCTGACTGCTACTTTTGGATTTTTGGATTTATTCGCGATTTTTGCAGCTTTGGCTCCAGGTTATCTTAAATTAAACTAGCAGGAAATTTAACACAAATATCATCCTCTTAGGATTATTCAAATTCAAAGGTTTAAATCTTTGAAGTTTAGACAATTCTTTTTAAATGGGTAGATATCCTGTCTGTGTGTCTGTCTGCACTGGAAGATCTTGATGACCACTGGACTTATATGGTTCTCCTTAAAGTCTTGAAGCTATGGTAGATTTTAAATCTATTTTGTAAAGGGTTGGCCTATTAAATAATAATAAAATATTCACTAATTAAATACAAAATTACACTAACCTTATAAAGATAATATAACGTAGAACTTTTACGATGTTTTTTTTACGTATTATCCCTGAGAAAAAAGACATTAAATACATAATAAATTACATGAAGCTCAGTTGCAGATTTTTATCCTTTCATTAATTATATGTACAACAAGGATACTATTGTCCACAAGTAGTTCAATTATAATTTATTAGAAATCGCTTTTCTACGTTTATGAATAGAACTTTTAAATTTTAAAATTGCTGTGAAGATTATTTTTGGGTTATCTAGCGCCAACTTTATCTGACTACACAGTATGTACACAAGTTCGAGAGTCCTTTGGACGGACAGGCGGACGTATGGATAGAATCAAAAAAAAAAGTAGCTCTAACAAGGACAATAATGTCCATAAGTAGCACTATTATATGTTAGTTAAAGTGAAATTAGGCTAATAAAACAAAGATACGACCGTAGCATTAAGATTAAAAGAGTTAGAATGACCCAGTGTGAAAGGGACCATGCTTGTCGAATTGAATAAATTTATCAAATATTACCAGCCAACAATGGCAGAATTTCAGACGTAAGATGTTTTGTTGGAAATGTCCCGTCCCAAAATCCCTGAAATGACCTGATGATTAGTCTAATTACATCAGGGATAAGGGAAAATCAAGAAATAGAATTTCAAAAAGAAAATGTAAATACTACTAAAAAGTAGTTCGGCCGGTAAGATCTCGCTAACCACTGAACCGTTTAAGAAGAAAACAAGACTTAAAGTAGACAGTAATGATTTTAAAAAGAAATATAATTAAATCAAAATACAAATAGTATTCCTAGGATTTTTTTTATATTTCTGTAGCATGGCTGAGAGTCTGACTGACAAAGTAAATTGTAAACTGCATGCTTATTTATATAGGGAATCCTCCCAAAAATATTTCAACCATCCATCTTGAAAAGCGTCAGGGACCTATGAAATATGGAGAAGTTATCAGAAAGAACCTAGTAATAGTGTCTAACTTTTTATCTTTGTGACGTAACAAAAATCCATCTCTTTTTAGGGGTTTCCTTTCCCACCTCCCCTCTCATCCTTCGATTTTTGTTACGTCACAAAGATAAAAAGTTAGACACTATAACTAGGTTCATCAGAAAAAATGTTATTAAAGATAAAAAAAATGTCGATCTTTAATGAAAAATATCCATTAATCCTGAACATTACATACCAAGAAAGATATTTAAATTCAACGACGCGTGTTATTAGTCTATAGATTAACAAGGATGACAACATATAAAAGTAGCGAAGCTAAAAAAATCTTGATGTACAAACGGAAAAAGTGAGTAAAACGAAACCTTTAGTTATATATCAATATGTAATTTTCTTTTGTAGAATGACCAACATACTGACAAGTTCAATAGTGAACATATTGTATACGGACAGATAAAGTTAATTATAAGGTAGCTTCGCTACTGACTAGTAGGTTGTATACTGGATGCTCTTTACTGTATGCAGGCAGACTAAGATGATTATAGAGTATCTTTGCTACTAAAAAGATCAATTTTGTCCATAAGAAGCGAAGCAACAACAGATTGAACATAGCAACAAAAATAAACTGTAAAACATTTTTTGATATATTCAGTAAATATAGAATCGACAATTATTCATGTCATATAAATAAGATTGAGGTGTAATTTACTGGACCAATAAAAGGCTTTTCTGAAAGGGAGATCCCAATCGGTCCGGCGGTTCTTTAGAGACCTAATTACATCATGTCTCTTTTATATTACAATAAACATTATGTTATTGAAATGTATAGGTATTTGTAATTTGTTTTTTTGGTGACTTCAAAGCAAAAAGATTTAGCATATAAACAAACATTACTTTCTGTACAAAAAGACAAGTATAAAAAGCTGCCTCTGAAACTGTAATATAACATCATAATAGTAGGTTAAAGTATGTAGATATTCTTATGTTATAATTTGTAATATAATTTAGAAGGAACAGCGTTAGGTGTCAAAATTAGGGCAAGTCTGTTTATGCCTGTAGTTTTATGTGTCATAGAATTTTTAAGGCAAATTTTAGTAACACAGCTACTCATCACGTATTGTCTTACTGTCTTCCGATGTGTTAGTCTGCCAGTGATGTCATAGACCTAAACTAAATAATTGCCACGTTATTTTAATGTTCTTTTTCAGCCTTATAATATAGTAACAGGATGTTTGTCTGTTTGTACTGAAGGATCTCGCTAACCGATGAATCGGTTCTCCTTTATACGGGAAGGGTTATAACTATTTTTGGAAGGGCACCACCCTCCCCAGAGAAATCGACAACAATGAATTAAATAAAAAAAGCTGCCATGCGGACATTTTTGCAATTAGCTAAAAACATAACTAATACCATCTATCGGCGAAAATAATATTTTTTTTTTGTAAATAGCTGATTTTAAAATTATTGAAAAGTAACCATCTTACGTGTCCCTAGAGGCCTCTCGGGGCGTAGCCGCTAGTAAAGTAGTTCAATAAAGTAAAATCATGATAGGAATAAAAACTGTTAATTATGAAACTTCTTATTATGGTTTGATAATAATGTATTACAATAGTTTATGTCAGTTAGATAAAACGTGAGAAAAGACAGTTAACTACAATGATTCTGTCCATAACTAGTGCAACATTAAAAAGATAAAGAAATTTTAGATCATATATATAAAAGTAGGGAACCAAGAGATAAGGCAATCAACTGAAAATGTATATATAATTACAAGATTATCGATTATTATATAGTAGAAGACAAAGTGACAACATAAGTTCATACTGTAGTTAAAGAACAGCAGTGCTTCTAATCAATTTTGATTATTTGAACTTAACATGCATGTCAGTAAACTCATCTAGTTTTAAAAATCCTATTTATTAGAAAGGCGTGGATGGGAGGGGTCAATTGGAGATTATTTGGGGAAAGATACAAATTCACATGAAAGGGGTAAAGAAAGGGCAATATGCTTGACTTAGCCGCCCGGTCAGTTCAGTTATATGGGAAATAATACTTTTCTCCAGGGCTCGGCAGCCCCGCCTCAGCCGCGCATAAGCCTTAAACTCAAACTCGCTATGGTTGTCTAATTGTCTATAGATTGTCTGATAAAGAACAGGTTTAGATATCAGCTATTTAAAGTTATACAAAGAAGTTTTGCTGAAGCTTACACGCGGATTTACACGCGGATGACGGGCGGCTGCCAAGCCCTGCTTTTTTCAATGCAAGAGCAAAGTGGGAAAGATAATTTTGATTGAAAAAAAGCCACTAAAGAAATTATTGTAAAAAAGAAAAATAATGTGCGATTTCCTTAGCAATCAGTTTGTAATATTTTTATAACAACTGAAGACGCCAATCGCAGCGACCTAACCCCGAAAATTAAAAAAAATTACCACCAATGTCGAACAGCAGCAGTTGAATTTTAAATTGTCAGTTCAGGAAACCAACTTTTTAAACAACAGCTGAAAAAAATACTTAATATTGTTATACATATAGTGTTTTTAATTAAAATGTAAAGGATCATTAGCTAGTATTTATCTACAACAAAACGAAACAAGGACAATCGCATTTTATAGTAAAAAAAACATTGTAAAGATCAGCCTAAAAAGTCTCTTTACGTACACTTTCCCCCATATCTTTTTAAAAAGTAAAAATGCCTTCGCCCATTGATAGGTATAACTAATAAGCATACACATACAAAAGTCTATATAATCTAATTTTCTAACCTCGCCTAGGTGCTTTTGAAATTTTATAGGATATGGACCAAGATAATTATTTACTAGTGCGTGTCTACTCCATCACTATCTATCACATAACAAATCTATAGTATAGATGTATATACAGACAACTACCTCCCTTTCTTTTTCAATGATCTTTACGTCTGCTTCTAAATTATTTTCTGCTACTTGGCTGTATTAATTTAAGCGACACAATTGGTTAATTTTAATGACCCAATAGAAAGGTTGCACAAGGTTGATGCGATGGGGAGACAGAGTTATTTAACCCTTTCTCCCTCTTGTTTTTTACTCTAATCATCGCATAATGAATAAACCTTTTTTTGTATTTCTCTCTCTCACTTTAAATTCAAACCAATTCTTTAAGAAAGACTCGTTTATTGCGTTATTTAATTGATGTTTGTATTAGCATAACTATTCATTCAATCTGTTTAACAGCGAAGCTTTTCTATAATTAGGGTCGTTCCTTACGTCCGTCCGTCGTCTGTACGTACGTAACGGATAGCTCTTTTTGTTAGAATTGTCCTATCGATTTCAAACTTTGCATGATGATTCCTTTAGGAGTTAGGTACGAGTTAAAAAGCGAAGCAACTCTATAATCGTTACCAGAAAGTCTCTACATCTGTTTTAAACATGTTGCTTTTTAACTTTTCAATTTTGTTTCGTTCGACTTTTATACATTTATGTTCTGATTATTCAGTTCTGACACTATACAAGTGATCATGTTCGTTTGTCCTATCGTTTCAAAGCTTCGCTTTTGTTTATGCTGTCATCCTTGTTTTGCTTACTTTTGCTGATTTTCCTCACAAGTACAAAACCTTCTAACAGACCTACAATCTACACAAGAAGACACATAATATTTGTAGAGCAGTCTTGCTACTAAAATTATGGACACTGCCTTGTTTTTAATGACTCAAAGGCGGAGATACTCATACTCACAAATGGAAAGCATTTTCATTATAGCAACAGATAAAAAACATGTAAAAGTTGAAAAATGATCAAGGTATTCCCTTAAAGAAGCTAAGTTTCGGACAATCTTACTTATAAAATTTCAAAATTGATATTTTTGGTCTTTAATCTAAGCTTCATAATATAACATAGCAGATGTATGTTTGTTTATCCATTATGATCTCAGAAACCACTTGACTTACAGGTTAACTATCTTAATTGAATCGTATTGATCCTGGGTAGGTTTTAGGCACTTTTAGATGGAGTTAATCTGTCCCCCAAAAAATAGTTTTGGGAAATAAAATGAAGGCGGGAGCGGTGGATTATCAAGTCTCACTCTAAACAAAGCCATAGAGACAAGGGGCAAAGTCAATACAGTGTATTAAAATTACAAATTACATTCTAAATTAACTCCAAACTTAAAATATTTGAAAACTTTGTTTAAATTTTTCTGTGTGACGTAAATTTTGTTTTTGCCGGAAGTGCTTTTGTTTGGGGGCAAGCCTACAAGGGACAATACAACTCTTTCACTTTTATTGATTAATTATAAAAAAAAAATTAAAAAACCTTTTTGATTTTTAAAAGAAAATATGAAGAATAATTTATTCTTGATTAGCGAAAAATATGAAATATGAAACAAGACTATTCATATTAAGATTATTTTAATTTTGTGAAGATTTTTTATAATTAGGCTTCCTTTCATACCTTGTTTGTTCAATTAAGCCCACTTAACTTTATTCTCAATCAAAATCGATGTGAAATGAAAGCATTTTTACACGAAACAAAATTTTCCTAGAAAGATCACTCTCTTAAAACCAAAATCAAAACCATATCACCTGCCTAAAATTAGTGTTTGCAAATGTACCTTCGAACAATTGTCTGCAACTAAAAAATGCAAATATTACATTTGGTTGATTCAAACAATGGTGAAATCCTCTGACTTTACTTATAAAATAAATTAAATTGGGAGGGGGGTTGAAACCGCTATAAGAAAACAACCACAACTTTATAATGTTGAATTGGTCGATAAAATTTAGAAATTGTCCTTAAAAATATTTTGTTGCATTCAAATTAAAATATCACAGTGTCCCTTTATTTATAAAATAAATGCACATACACACTCAGAAGCTAGAGAAGTTAGACCTACTCTGAGATTATTCAGAATTTAGATATATCATCATTTAACTTATCAAAAGCAATATGTTTTATTTTAGGTACGCCAAAACCTAAATGTGTTTGATAAAGTGTGGCTTCCCTACAAGGACGTGCAATATTTTATTTTTAAAAGGGGAAATTGGCGTTTAGTACCCACCTTTAATTTGTAATTTTCAAGGCCTGCTTCCCTCTTTTCATCCCATAAAAATTTCCTGGGTGTGTTGCTTTGAACTCCACTAAAGATTTGGATATCAAATTTGTACCCACAGGGTAAAATTTTTCATCAGGTAGGTTTTTACCCTTAATAGTTCTTATTGTAAAAATTTTGCTGGGTGCTTTACAATTTAAATCTTTAATATTGTAAACATTTTGCTAATTAAATTTTTCGTTTTTTTCTATAGTTATTTGTAAGTTAATTTAACTGTTAAATATTTTACGCTTTATTCTAGTAAATGTTGCACTGTACAAAGCAAGTCAATTAATAGCTTTATTCTTTTTGTGTTAAAAATGTTTGAAACAAATGATTTAGTATAACACACTCGCCCAACACTTTTTGTTCATCTTAAATCTATGTTTGTAAATTATTAATGGATTTCTAGGCAGTTCAGAAACTCAGGGAAGAAGGGACATTGGGATGTTTATTACATTAGTCCCCAAAATTTTATGATAAAATTTTCTTATTCGTTGGCTTTACAAATTTGGAGACTTTTATTGAATTTGATTGGTTGGTTCATTAAGTTAAGTATCCAAACGTTTTAATCACTAGTTGTAATCTACAGAAGAGGTAATTTTGTGCTCCATCATTAGGAATGTTCTTCAATTTACCAGTCACTGTCTTATCCTTTTATTTCCCTGAGCAAAACTACTCTATGACTATGATTAATCTGAACGTCGAAAGCCGTTCATTAAAATTTTCATACAGTCCTCGTGATTTGATGGATTTTAAAATTTTTGAAACAAACATGGATTGCATTACATTTAATAACAAGTTGGTTAGCTTTAATCTATGTTCAAAGCAATTTTTTATTCTTTCCCTCCAAGTGCCTATCGAGCACTGAACCCCCGCCAATTTTTTCCTGCAGTGGTGCCATCCCGGCAGGGCCTATATCTGCAGTTTCCTAACCCTGCGGGGCTACTCAGTACCCAATATAACCTAAGCTAACATAAACTAAAGCAATAAACAAAAGAACATAAACCTAATCCCCACACCCTTATTTTCAATTTAAAGGGGGAGGAAGTAGTTTCTAGGTTTGACAAGGTCCTTTTTTAGGAAAATTGCCATACTTTTCAAAAAGCATAAATCAAACAACAAATAAAAGCTAACACGTATGCATTCTTCGTTTAAAAAATATGTGAATATTGGAATAGTGTTGACAAAAATTCATAAAAAAATACATAAGCTATTTGTCATCTATTGAAAATTGAAATTGTCAAATAGTCGGCAGGAAAATCTATTCAGATATTTTTTAAAAATCATACCCTTTGTTTAATAAATGTACAAAATATTGCGTAAAAATATATAAAATATTATTTGTCGTATTCATTCGAATCCGGTGGATAGGAACCGGTTCTCATCCATACGAAAAAACTATGTCTAGCATCGTATTATATCCAGCTTTCTACAAATATAAAAATATACAATCATAAGATTAAAACCAATTTTTTAGCCAGTGCCTTCGGCACCTCGGGGCTAAAAAACTAGTTTTAATCTTATAATTGTACATTCCATATCCGTGGTGCCAGTGCCTTCGGCACCTCGGGGCTAAAAAACTAGTTTTAATCTTATAATTGTACATTCCATATCCGTGGAAAGCCGTTTATAATACGATGCGAGAAAAAACTATTCTTTCATTCGTTAGCTTAAAAGCTTTGGGGTGGTATTTCTAAATCTTGATTTGGTTTTACATACTAAAAGTGTTTAAACTTTTCCATCAATAATTTTAATCCTCTAAGGATTAATTTATCTATCCTAATTTTGGGCTATATAATTTGAATTTTCATTGTCCCGTCTCTGAATCTCCATAGTAAAACAAGTTATAATGTAGGGGTTAAATATGTATTTCCGCACCCCGTGGAACCTGTGCCGACTTTCAATTGGGTCTTTAAATATCAGCCAATAGCGTCAGAAATATCAACACAGCCAAGTCACTACAAAAGAGCAGAAAGCAATTTGCTAGCAGACGAAAAAGGTCCTCAACACTTGTCTGGGTTATACATCTATGCTTAATACATTTATTCCTTAATCTTCCTCTGAAATTCGATACTGATATGAAAATATCAGTCCTTGTTGATATATATTAATCTGGTAAATTTCACCAACCATTTCAATATATCCTTATATTTGTTTATACATGCATCTAGTCTATCCTTTATTTTGTTCTATTCATCTATTAATCTATTTATCTATTTATTTAGCTATCTGGTTAAATATATATTTATTAATTATTATAACATATTTTCTTTTTTTATATCTACCAATCTTACCATTTATCTATCTACTAGCGTTTATGTCCCAAAAATCTTCTAGCCTCTAGGAGGCTTGAGAATGGGGAGGGGAGATTGACCCCTTCTTTTAAATTAATTTTAAAAAGAAGTTTTTTTGCGGGGTCGGAGCTTTTTTTCTTTGGGTTATTTCTCTTGGGTATGTGGAGGTTTCCTTTTTTTATATAAAATATAATCCTTCCTGAAACCTTTTAAAGCTTCACTGTAAAAAAGCAGTTCATTGGTCAGTAGGATCTTTACAGAGAGACAGATGGACATCCTGTTACTTTTATATACTAACTAGCGGCTTCGCCCCTAGCCTCTAGGGGCTTTGCCCCAAGATGTTTGATCAACCAATTTTTCGTATTTTAAATATTAAAGACCCCACTATTTTTATTTTAGTTTTAATAAGAAAAAAAAAAATTTTTTGGGGGGGTATTTTCATTTATTTGGGGGGGTATTTTCATTTATTTGGGGGGGTTTGGGGTGTCCCAACCCCCAAGAAAATAGTTATAAACCTTCTCGGGACCTATGAGAAGCTACCCTGTAAAGAAGAACCCGATCGGTTCAGCGGTTAGCGAGATCCTTCGCTACAAACAA
>LS055288.1:0-17685 GCA_900241095.1 Acartia tonsa
TCTTAATGAAACTTGATGGAAATATGTAGAACATGAGCATATTCAATCCCTGATAATTTCAACCGTCAATCCTGAATAGGAATTGAGAAAACCATGAAAACATAAAAAATCTAGGAATCGATCTAGCACCCCAATTAACAAACAAAATATTAATAAAACTTGGTGAAAATATGTAGACTGTAAAATTAATTAATCCCTGAAAATTTCAGCCCTTTATCTTGAAAAGGAGTTAAGAAAATCACAAAAACGTAAAGATATAGGAATCGATCTAGCACCTCAAATAACAAAAAATTCAGCTGTCTATCTTGAATATGAGAAAATCACATTTCCCCCAATTCATTAATTACGGACAGATGGACATTGTGAATTATAGAGTAGCTTCGCTACTAAAAAGAAGGAAAACGTACAGTAACTCTCGTAGAATGGCAGATCTTAATAAGTAGAACATTAATTTGTAAGTCTAAACAAAATTGTACATAATACATGGTACTTTTATTTGGTTTTGATTATAAAGATGCTCCGATTGTAAAAAGCTTCGCTTTAGAAATTATTAAAGTGAAGATTATTAGGTGCTGGTGCATTCCCTCAAAGAGCTTATGATCGCTGACCCTCCCCCCTTCCTTAATTGAAAATACTTATACCTATACTATACCTGTGTTGCCCTAACTTCAAAAGTACCAAAATAACATAACCCGAACTAAATAAACTAGTAAATTAACCCCTTCCCCCACTATTATTAAGATTAACGTGCACCACAAGGCACTTTAATTAAGGGAAACTACAAAGATTTTTTTTAATGAACTCAGACAATTAGCTCCAATTATAGCGAAGCTTTTGATACTATAAAGCTTCGCTATATTAAATTAAATTTTATATTATCAAACTTTTTTTTCATATGTTAAAGATTAAAACTTGCTAATCTTGATGTATTGTTCTACAATTTTCTAAAAATACTGAAATTCATTCATCACTTACAAAAGAAATAGAAATCACCACTTTAAAACTCATGAAAAGATTTTAATCATTGGAAATATTTTTTTACATTTTCTTTTATCTGACTCTAAAAAATCTTTATCAAAACTCTATCTTTAGTTAAATTGCTTTGTAGATTAGAAATTTTGAAAAGATTTTTTTGTATTAGAATCTTTGAATTTAGCTTTAAAATGCATTTTTTATAACACAGATATCGAGAAAGATAAGGGTTACAAACAAAATTGAAAATAAAATTTTTTAACAAAAGCAGTTTATTTTCATTAAAATCATATAATTTTTAACGAGCTATCCGTTACTGACTGACCTACCCAAAATATAGAAAAGATTCGCTTTTAAAAATTTCTTACGCAATGTAAACTGAACTTTTATCTACTAGTTAGTCCAGTATGGCATCCAAACCGATTAATATCCGGTGGATTAGAGCCGGTTATCGGCCACACTGAAAAATACATATAGCATCGAGTTACAGACAATTTTCCACAAATATGAAATTAATCATTGAATTAATAACAGTTTAACAGACTTTGGCACCGTGGAGTAACAAAACTGGTTTAACTTTATATTTCTTTTAATATCAGTGGTAAGCTGTCTATAGTACATTGCAATAAATTACTATTATTATTACTGTATTAACTTACCAAAACTATTGCTCTGTTTATTTTGTTGGAATAAAGCTCTTCTATTGGGTGCTTGGGATGACATCTTTACACTGATATCACAACTTTTTAACAAAATATTTTACATTGCAAACTGAAAAAAAACGGAGAAAATTGTTTCTAAAAAGTATCATAGGAATAATTTTTGTTTCATAGTTTGTCTTGGAAGGATCTCGCTAACCGCTGAACTAGTATGATTCCCCTTTACAATGTAGCTTTTAATATGGCTTGGAAAGTAATATGACTATTTTGGAGGATGTACCACCCCCTCCCAAGAGAAATCGCCACTAGGATTCAATTGGTCACTGGTACCCAAAAACGTTCTCTCAAACGTTGGCTTAAAAAACCTATGGATTAGTACAAACTAACAGTTTTAAAAATTTTGTAAAAATAAAAATCTTAATATACAGAAGAGGTATTTTATCATTTGATCGTCTTTTATCTTGTCCATAAAGATCCTTTAAGATCATACTAAATCACTCTTGTATCACAAAAGAAAAGGGGGAACAGATATTTTACTTTTTAGGAACAGTATACAGCAGTATCCGCTTCTTAGGACAGTATACTGTATCACAGCTGACTAAAGACAAAATTGTAACACACATGCGTTCAGCAATGTCTAATATTCTTAAATTTACAAGGCACAACACAATTCAGAACTCTGCTAGTCCTTTTCTGTGCTGTGACAATAATTGAGTCAAATCTCCGTAGGATGGAAAGAGAATCATTCATAATGCAGCGCGACTAAATTGCTACGGTCAACCTATACTCACTTTTACACACATACATACACACGCCCGTACACACACACACACACACACAAACTCACATACCCACATACACACATACACACACACTCAATCACTCTGAACCAGCGTAAAACGCACTATATATAAGTGTATTTTAAGGGAAATATTTAGATTTTTTGTGTGAAAACGGAATATTACAAAACCCTTGGACAAAGATATTTTAGATATTAAATATTCCCAAAAAAATCCAATGATAGTAAAATTTTCTGAAATCAATTATTTAACAGAATAACAATATAATTTACATAGGCAATATCCATTTATAGAAAGTGGTAAGGTTTTTTTGTCGGAAGCTTAGGATCTCAATAACTACTCAACTGATTGGGTATCTAAATTAATTCAAATTCTACACATTTTCACCAAGTTTTATAAAGACTTCCTGTTGGTTGGGGTGCTAGATCGAATCGATTCCACCGATTTTCACGTTTTTCTTATTAGCTTAATGCTTCAAAAGACCAGCATACATTCTTATAAGGTTTCGTGATTTAATTTTATTTAAGTTTTTTTTACATACTCTATAGATTCTTTCCAGATGTCTATCTATTATTTTTAAGCTTCGCTACTTATGTACGTTGTCATCCTTGTTTTATTTTATATTTGGATGGTTATAATCTCTTTATCTCCCACTTGTTCAGTGAATACAGAACCCTAGATGCTAGAGGAGCAGCCGCTATAATGAATAAAACATGAATTAAGAAGCCATCTAAATACTAAGATGTTAACATTAAAATGCATTCAATAAAATCAATTCTAAATATTTCCATTCTGCATATATGTATTTCATTATTGACAAGAATATTATTTTTATTTGAGAAAAAAATTAAGTATGGACAAATTGACTTTAGTTGAAAAATAAAAGATATAATATTCAAATAGAAAACCATGAAACTTACACATTAAATATAGTTTGTAGTCGTTGCATGACCGATAGACCTACAAAAGGACAACTGTTTTAACTGTAAAATCTTCACACAAAAATTCAGCCATCTATCTTAAATAAGAGCTGAGATTATCACGTTTTTCCTAAAATGTTTCCGATTTACAGACAAAAGACATTTAAATGACAGAGTAGCTCCCCTACTAAATAGTTTAAGTAGATTCCTTAATTTCTTAATAATTTGACCTACATAATTATTCAAATTTGAAGTTCAATGCTAATTAGTGTTTATGAGGGCTCGGCAGCCGCGCTTAAGCCCCAAAATCAAACCCGCGTGTGAGAAATAAAAATCTGAAAAGATTGTTTGTCTGTTTAGGAAAAGGTTTAGGCTGCATTTAAGTTATAATGTGACGATTTTACTAAGGCTTACACGCGATTGCTGAGCCCTTGTGTTTATTATGCTAGGAGTATTAGCATTACAAGTAGTTTCAACAAGGACGACAAGTCGACAAAAAATTGAAGCTCTAAAATCAGAAGAAAAAACAAACGAACATAAACTTTTGTAATATGTCAGAACTTAATAAGCAGAAAATTAATTGGTAAGTCTAAACAAAATTGTACATAAATATGTTGATAAATGGCGCATATACATCGTACAGTAAAGGAAATACTTTCATTTTTAGGATTTGATTATAGAGATGCCTCGCTTATGATATTGTACCTTTTTATCCTAGGACTTTCTGGTAACGATTGTAATAGGAATCACCATTACAATTGATAGGACAATTCTAACATGTCTAAATAAACAAAAGGAGCTAACCGTTAGGAACGAACGGAACTATCCTAATTATAAAAAGCTTTGCTTTTAACAAGGAAGACAATCTTCGTTGCAGTCCTTACATAAAAGTAAAAGTATGTCTTGCAGTTAAATGCCTTTATAACTAATTATCCTTTTCATCAATATTAATTTGTTCAAGCATGATATCAAATAGTTATTGGATAATATAATTGTTTTTCTATAGTATTCTTATCTAATTTTATTTATAATGTACGCTGTACTTATTTTTGTCAAGATATTTTACAATATCAGAAAAAAAGACAAAATAGAACTACTAGTGGTAATTTTCAGAGTTGTGCAAAAGGGGGTTGTCAAAAGAATTTGCGCGCTTTGTGCGTCAATTTTGCAGTCAAATGACTTTTTGGGGGGCTTTTATTTATGTTAATTATATATGAAGGTGTTGGACTTTAGAGGACTTTTTTTTGTAAAAATGAATATATTTATTCATTCTTTATGACCACTGAACATCTGCTTTTTAGATTACTTTTTCCGTTTTACTATACATGATTATTTGTGCTTTTCTAATATGTACGTTGCCATCCTTGTTTGATACTACCTCATATTACAACCGTAAGAACACTCTAAAAATACAAACGTATTAGTTTTGATTAAATTAAGGAACGGTGGTTTTTTTTTGTCAGGGATTTAAAGGGGTAAGACAATGGACGATAAATTGATGATAATGATACACAAAATTACCTCTTCTGTAGGTTACAATTATTGGTTTAAACGCTTGGACACTTGATGAACCAATCAAACAAAATTCAATAGAAATCCCCTAAGTTATTAAGCCACCGAATAAGAAAACTATATTATAAAACTTTGGGGACTAGTGTAATTAACAGTCAATGTCCCCTTCCTGCCTGCATTCTTAAACGGAAACCGATTGATGTAAGTTTACGAAGCCCTACTCATAATACGAGGCTCTTCACGTTTAAGAGACATATTTTTAGAGCTAGAAAAAAAGAGAATTGAGAGGTTAAAGAGAGAGAGAGAGAGAGAGAGGGTATGTGTTTGTTAGAGAAAAATATACGAGAGAAATAGAGAAAGAGATAAAACAAGGAAAAATAAGTTAGAAAAGAAGGAGAGATCTAAAGAGGAGAGAGAGATAGAAAGAGAGAGAGATCTAGAGAGAAAAGGAGAGAAAAGGAGAGAGAGAGAGATATAGTGGGAATAAGTGAGAGAGTAAGAGAAAGATAAGTAGCCTTAATATAATATTACTAAAAATAATATGTACTATGTTTTAGTAATAGTCTTAACCTTTTCTAGCAATCACTTTTCTTTCAGTGACGTGCAAAGGGAGTGGGGAGTCTGTCATTTACACAACCAACAAAAGTACAGTAAATTTTCACCAGTGCAATTAAAACAGTACAGATTATTTATGGCAGACTGATTTTTAGTTGTATAAATGACAATAATATTGGAGCTCCTGGCAAACTTACATCTAACATTTATTTATACTGTCAATAGTACAATAGTACTGTCAATTGTACATTCAGATTTTAAGAAATGGAGACAGTACCACTGGACCCCCCTGGACCTGGACCATTCCAGGTTCACCTGGATCCATTCAACACAGCAGACAACCAACCTTTTATAGGTACATTATGTGAAAATTTTTATAGTGTCTGTACAAAATGACGCTATACTGGCCTACCATTGATCAATTAAAATTTATCCTGGCCTGCTATAGGTAATTTAATCTATGTAACGGCCTACCATTGATCATTTGTATTGTATGGCCTCGTTGTTTTAGTCACTACTAAGAGCTTAAGATTGAGCTAATAATCTCGTTGGGGCGGGATTCTCCTTCGATTCAAGAGATCATCTAGAGAATCCTAGGGAATTAATCTCTTGTAATTTGATGTGATACTCGAACGTCTACTTTTTAAAGATTGGGTTAAGTAACTTCCAAACGACAAGTAACCTTTTAATTGCAAGAAATTTGATCGGAAGTTCTAAGTTTGCATGGTAATGAGTTGTGCCTGTTTTTTTGATAATCCCCCTACTCTTACTATAAGTGGCACATATCAAACAGTATCGGTTTAGGATTTACCAATTAACAAATTATGTTATTTTTTATTAAGATGATAATTCTGATTGGGGCCAACTAGCTACAGAACTTTTAAATGAACATCAAACCGACAGGTAGAATAGATTTTTCCAGTATGGCTTAGAAACTCATGAATATCCGGTGGATTACAAACAGTTTTCTGCCCTGCTGAAAAATCATGTATAGCATCGTATTACATACATTTTTTCCACAAATATTAAATACAAATAATGAAATTAATACCTGTTTTGTTAGCCAGGGCTAAATTTAAATTTAAAAGCATAAAAAATATTATAGGGAAATCTTTTGTAGAGTTAGGTGATAACACTATTCCGGAGATATTGATTGACTTATACTTACAGTTATTACTATAAATTTTAGATTTTTTTATGGTTTCAACCATGTAATAATTATAGACAACTAATGGTTGACAATTTCCGACAAGCTGTCCTACAAGATGATGAACTCAGACATTGGATTCAGATGGATAAAGACAGGTTTATAGATGGATAGATGGTTGGAAAATAGATGGTTGAAAAACAGATAATTTGAAAATAGATATATTAGATATGGATATTGCAATGAATGTTAAATGGAAAGTTGGCTGAATGGATAAATAAATGGTTTGATAAATAATAATTAAATGTATGGAAGAATGATAAATATTAGGATGAATTAGATGGGCGGTTAAATGATTAAATGGATCAATGGATGGATGGATATATCGTTTGATAGATTAATAAATAAATGTGTGAAAGAATAAATTATGGATGGATGGAGGGATATATTTATAGAAAGATAAATTGGAAGAAAGTATGAATAGAAAAATGAACGGATGACCTAAATAAATGTATGGATAGATGGTCAACTGTATGAATTAAGACATTCATAGACATATCAAAAGTTAGAAATCTAATAAAGCAAAGACAGAAGACTAAAATTTAGATAGACAAAAAGATGAAAAATCAAAAGGACAAATCATACACACAAAAATATACGGATATGACGGAAAAAAGGGTTTACCTAAATGTAAAAAGTTTTATAACCAAAGTTGAAATGTATCCCGTGTCAGTATTTTATCTAACTTTTTTTATACATAAGAAAATTTTAAAACCATTCTTGAAAGTTAGGCTTTTTCTAAATTTTTGTCAATACTTATAGAATATATACTAATATATGTATAGAATCTCTAAACATAGATTTTGAGTATTTTAAAGACTGATTAGCATCGATATCATCTTTAGACTTTTGTTTCTTCAAAAGTAATAAAGGGAGCAACGATCCAACTGCGCTTAGCTTAGGTCAGATTATATTGAATATAGGGTAGCCCTGCAGTGTTAGGGCCCCTGGGCCTGCAGGAGTTAGGCTTAAAGAAAAAATAACAAACTTCCATATTTTCAAAAAATAAAGAGATACAGGGAGTAGGAGGGGGGTGTATTTTTAATGTTCAGTGATTATTTTTATTGAGTTTCACTTTTAAAATCAATATTGTCATCAATTGTATAAAGATTTGAGCTTTAAATAATGTTTTTTTTTTACCAGATGTAATAGTTGTGAATTTTTGACAAGATTTTTGCGGGCCGGCTCCTGGCAATTGGAACCTTCACTAAAAGTTATGAGGTACCTTATTTGTATGCTATGGAGCTTTTTTTATTAAAAAGTTTGGAGTTCTGGCATTATATGGAAAAGGCAAAACAACAATCTCTCATCCCTATACTTTCCACTATTCAACAGTCGGTCGTTTGTCCTTGTTAATGTTCGTTTTTCCTTCCTTCGGATTTAAGACTTCGCTTTTATAGATGTTGTCAAAAAAATACAGAGTTCTTCTGTGATCAAGCAACGCTTGAAATTGAAAGTCATAGTTATTTTATCACTACCTATTTCAATTTTAGGAGTTTTTGCCAGCTTGGCAAGTCTTATCCAGCAATCATCAGTTTGGCAAGTCCTAAACAGTAAGCATTTTTAGTTTCACAGCTACTACATAGGTAGGCCATTTCAGATAGTTCCATAAGGAATTAGAACCATTTATTTACAGTCCAATTCTCCCTGTTTAACCTATTTGTATTTTTAAATTCAGGCAGCAGGACAAACGAACATCAACATTTTTAGAACTCAATAAACAGAATAATAATTTATAATATTAATCAAAATTTTATCTAAATTTGTTTGAAGTTGGTTAAACACATAATTATGTTTTACGACATTACATTTTTAGGACTTCTAGAGATTCTTCGCTTGTAATATTGTACAATGTTGTCTAAGAAATAATTATTCCAAAAATTAAAATGAATTTAAATAGTATAGAAGCAAAAATTGTTGATAAAAAAAAGTAAAAGATCAGCAGCTTTTAAATTGATGGACTTTCTGGTAAAGATTATAAAAAATATAAACTTTCTAATTCTAACTGTTACAGAATGCATCAACAAATTTCAAAATAAATAGGCCAATTATAAAATACTTATATTAACGATAAGACGGACGTACGTAAGGACGGACCGACTCTAATTATAGAAAATCTTTGCTTTTAATAATTCCAAAAGAATTGAATTTGTGTATGGGAAGTAAAAGTGAAATATGAGAAAGTTAAGAAACCTTATATTTAAATATTCTATGCATTTAATACATGTGTTTATTTCAAGAAGAGATACTCTAAAATGCGTATTTTGTGTTTCTTGTCAGTAAATTTATTTTTAGGAAACAGAAAGAGAAGGGTTATATATAAAAAAACACTAATTTCTTAAACAGCTTTGCTTAAAAAATTGTAGTTTTTGTGAGGGGGAGATGTTACTGTTTTTGGACGAGAACATAAATAAAAACACTATAAAGTTGCTGAATCATTATATAAAAGTAACAGGTTGTTTGTCTATTGCTTTAGATCTCGCTAACCGCTGGATTGGTATGGTTTCCTTTACAGTGACGCTTCTTATAGGTCCAGGGAGGGTTTATAACTATCCCTCTTAAGACGCAGTGCTTCTAAATAAGATACACCGTTTTAAAAACTGAAATTGAAAGGAAAGTGTTACCTAACAGAACTCCTTCCCTCAAGAACTCCTTAGAAGCTCTTAATATCGTAGCCAATAGTAATGAATATATCATTTATCTGGTTAATTTGATTTGAAGCCAAGCATAATTTAACTACACGTGCCTCAATAATTAATTGTGTACACAATTATAGATTTACATGCAATTTAATACTCTAGAAACGTGAGCTAGTGGAACATTAATCCCTTATTTCATACTTTTGGATTAGAATTTTTTGTTATTCTTCTTTTACTTATGGATTAGTGAAGCAAGGCTTTTAATGTACAAGGGTATTTTTCCTTACAGTTAAAGTTTCCTATACAAGGGCTAGAAATAAGTAATCAGACAGATTGACACGAACACTTATAGATGAACTTTGCTACTAAAAATCTTCTTATTAGGAGAGAGTTGTTATATGACCCACCAATTGACGATTATATGATTATGGATTCTGCGAAAACGTGAATTTAAATATTAACTATGTAATCTGATTTATTCAAGGAAATAAGAATTCGGATTAAAATTAGAATTATGGATAAATAATTATAATTTCAAAAAAATAAGTAAAAATAAAAAAGGCGTTTTTTAAACTGGAATGTCTAAAATAAAATAAAATTGAAGTAGGAGTCCATGAGGCTAGGGGGTTATTTTTTTCTAGGGGTGATTTATCTTGGAGCTACCCATCCCCTAAATAGATATAAATCTTCCCAGGACCAATAAGAAGCTACACTGTAAAGAAGAACCATATTGGTTATGGGGTTAGCGAGATCCTTCTGTACACACACAGAGATAGACACACACAGATCCTGTTACTTTTTTTATGGATTGGATATGTTATTTTCAAACTTCTTTTCCTTTTATTTTTTTGTAGCTAAAAAGTTACAAAAGAGTTCTCCTTTGCAAGAATAGATAAAAAAAAATATTGATATTATTCAGTTTACATAAGTAAACAAGGATAACAATACCCATAAAATGCAAAGCTTTTAAATTAAAGAAAAATATTTTTATGTGAAAGTCTGTTAGAATTTGTTACGCAATATGTAAGACTTTATGTAGATGCTTAGCTTTTAACATTGTACTTTGTTGTCATAGAAATCAGTTTTCCAAAATTTGAATGGGCCAGATAATTAAATTAATGAAAATTTTTTATTACATTGAGCCTTATTAGTAATTATAATAACCACTTCAAAATAAAGTCTTTGGAATAGTAAAATTTCATTCAAAAGAAATAATAAAAATCCACAAGCTTAAAAAAGACGTACGGACATTCCATTTACCTTTCCTCTGATTCTTATGAAAGAAGCATTATGAAAATAAGATATTTTCCTCTGTGAAAACTATATTTCTGTCATTCTTTATTTATTTTTTGTATTCAATATTCATAGCGTTTTTATCTAACTTTACCTTTTTTGAATATCAAATGTAATTCTTTGTGAGAAATAATGTTATTTGTAAAATACAAAATATGAAAATAATAAACTTATGCGCGAAATGCACGAAAAAATAATGCACTGTGTTCATTGTTTAGGGATTGTAAGAAGAATAACATTGAAATGAAATGTCAAAAATTCACTGATTTTGTATTTAAAAGTACTCTGTACTCATAATGTTCCCAAATTAAAATATGTATACGTTAATATTTAGGGTTCAATAGTTGCTTATAATCGTTAGCAGAAATAATAGCATGGCTTAAGGGATAAGACAATGGTTGAAAAACAATGCCCTAATTTCCTAATTACCCTTTTTGTAGTCCTATGTTTCCTCCTTTTCCATGTTTCATGACATTCTTTACTGATTTTATTACGAGTAATTCTTCTCTGATTTAGATTGGAATCAGTATGGAGACATAAGCTGAATTCAGTTCTAGAGACAAGAGATTCTTTTGGTCGCAGAGTTTACATATTTAGATTAGGTAAGATCTCTTAAACAGCTTGGGTTGAATGCTTTATGAAATAGCTTCATACATGTCTTGGGGAATTTTTAAAATAATATAGAGTGGTAGAGTTGACCAACCTAAAACAAAAAAGATACTTTTCTTACAAAAGGTTAAGCTATAGCGGATTATATTAGACAATGTTGGAATTAATTGTATTGAATTATATAGGAAATAAAAACAAATTGATTAATACTTATAAAAAAGTTTTAGGATCTTTCTCTGTCTGTCTGTACTGAAGGATCAAGCTTACCAAAGACCGATATGGTTCTCATTTACATGGTGGCTTCTCGTAGGTCCTGGGAAGGTTTACAACTTTGGGAATTTAGATGCCTGATTAAAAATACTCTAATAATGTAACCTCTTTTTTGTTATCAGGTGAATGGGACCCGGCTACAGTACCAACAAATGAATTTTACGCCTCGGCTTTTCTCTTATTTCATCTTATGTCGAAAGAGGTAACAATTATAGTTGCTCACTCCCAAGCCAATCAGTGTTTATATAGCCTTAAACCATCTCACACTGTTTAGAATGCTTGCCTAGAAAGAACAGTTCAGTAGGTCTTTAAACGTTTTTTGAAGTATCTCACTTTGGATTACACCCCTTCTTTTTAAAATCATTTTTTTTCCGGAGCCATTCTCTTAGGACATTGACCTGTGTTTTCTCAAAAAAAAAATCTTCAGTACTCGTTAAAAAATATAAACTCTAATGTTAAAGTGGTAAGGCTGCATTTTGAGGGATAGTACATGGGGCTGTAAAATATACTATATTAATAGTTCCCTCATTCGCCAACTTAAAACTTTGCTTACTTCTAATAAATCTTTAATAAATTGACAGGTTCAAACTAGCATGGTCCAAATATCCAAACCAATACATATAACCAATTAGCCTTCCACATAACCGAAAATTTATCCTGCACTATTTAATTGCAGGTAAAAACTCAGATAGCAGGAGTTACTGTGATTGCAGATATTTCAAACTTTGCTCTTAAACATATCAGGTTAGCAAATACATTGTCTTGAGTAAGTTAAAAATGTCTAAATATCAAATACTATAAGTAATAATTCTTGATGTTAGAAGCTTTGTTAATCGATTCCTTAATTTAATTACAAATGATATTTTCTTTTTCATAATTGCCATTTTTTCTGCTTACAGTATCAGAAAAAAAAGTTATAAACGTTCTTTTGGGTTTGTATGTCTGTATATGAAAGAGACAGAAATCTTTTTTTTTAATTTGAAACAGTCTGTAATTTGAAACTATTTGATATTTTGATTTTTGTGTTTTTTTTTAGTTGTTTGGGCCTGGAGCAGATAAAATGTATCGCGGCATTGCTCACTGGCTCTGTTCCCATCTGGTTCAGAAGGAACGTAGTTATTTATTTTAAGTGTTTGTGTACGTCTGTCTTCTTTTTTGCTGTCTCTGTTCCTGCCAATACTTTGTTATCTTGTTAAGGTAGGGTTCTCCTTAGAGTTCAAGACTTTTCAATGCATCAACGGTCTCATTTATCCTCTTATGATGGAATGCGATAATATAATGCCAACTATAGAATATTATGCTAAATAACACCCAAAGACAACCAATATAATAGTAATGTAGGTATGATATGCATTTTTATAAAAATAAAAAATAACCGTTATGAAATTGTAAACAGAATTCATGTGGTGCATCATCCAAGAATTTTCAATATACTTTACAAGATGATCAAACCATTCCTTGTTCCTAGAGTAAAAGAAAATATTGTTTTTCATGGGTAAGACATTTTTACAAGCGCAGCTAATCTATAACTCACTTTGGCTGTCCGTCCGTCTGTTCTTGAAGGAGGGCTTAATGAGATATGTGGGTTTTGAATGTTACTTTTTGACCTATTTTTCAAAATAACATCAAACGCTCAAACTTACTTTTTCAGTCTTTTTTTGGCTGTCATTTTGTTTAAGTCTTTTTATATCAAATATTAAGTACAAAACAAAAAGCTTCTTTAAAACTTATATTTTTTTTCTATATTTTGTATAGTCCTGCATACATTCCTCTAATTAGAATAAAAGTTTTAATAATGAACATTAATCCATATCTAATTACTTGAATATTGGACCAGATTTTCATGTAATAATGTAATACTTGCAACAGGCTAAACTATTTAGACTATCCTCTTCCCTTCTACTGAATGAACTACCTGACCAATAAATAAGATCAATATTAGCAACCTAAATTGACGACAATTTTCCCCTGTCAATATATCCACCTATTCTAAATCCATTTGAAAATACATAGTATATAATTTAGGAGTGATTTTACAGAACTACACAAAGAAGTTCCATACAACGTTTTACCAAAATTTCTTGGGTAAGTATATTTCTTAGGTAGCTCAAAGAAGAGGAGCAATTATAGTGCCTATAAAAGAAATGGCCAGTAATATTGTAAATGATTAATTGTTAGATTTATATGTATGTGCTATTATGACTATAATCTATGACACAATAATACATTATAATAATTCTGGTGGCTCATAGCTTCAGGCTGAGGCTGAGGTTGGCTGATTTTTCATTCAAGTCGCCAAACTTTCCCATATCAGTGCGGTTAATTGCGGCTGTTTCTTTAGTCTAATCGAAGATGTTTGAATGAGTATTATAATGGCTACAGCTGGTAAAAAGCAGCTTGATCAGGTGGCTACAATTGAGGTTGGCTGAGACTGAAAGAGGTTTGGGATACAGTTCAGGCCTTGAGTGGCTGAGAGTTAGTCTTATTGGATAAATTACAAAGCCACGGGGTTGATGAATACTGTGGCTTCCGAGCCCTGTTTTCTATTAAGGAGCACAATTAAGTATAAAACTTCAGTGGCGGTAGAACCGCTTTTTAGCAGGTTTTAGGCTATTTTTGTATTTTTTGACAACATTCCCATTATTAAGGAGCACAATTAAGTATAAAACATCAATGGCGGTAGGACCGCTTTTTAGCAGGTTTTAGGCTATTTTTTTATTTTTCATATTTTTCTCCATATCTTTGGTGTTTATGGTCCGATTTCCAAAATTTTTTCAGTTATAGTATCAAAATTAAATTTCCTGTCGTTTCAAGAAAACAAATATGACGGTCAGACTGCTTTTTTGCAGGTTTTTGGCTATTTTTAAATACTTCACATTTTTCCTCATATCTTTGGTGTTTATGGTCCGATTTTTAAAACAAATGTTGAAAAGGTTTCGTGATTTTTTCCTAATATACATGCTTTTGACAACTAATATCTAAATTATTATACATATTTTTGTTCTTCGCTACTTATGGATGTTGTCATCCTTGTTTTATTGATAATGATAATGAAAAGAACAACACTGCGGGGGGGTCTATTTATTACCAAAGTTTTATAATAACGTTTTCTTATTCATTGGTCTTACAACTTTGAGGACTTTTATTGAATTTTAATAAGTTGGTTCATTGAGTGAAGTGTCCAAACGTTTGAACCACTAATCATAATATGTGTACCATCATTGGGGATGTACACAATTTATCGGCTATTGTCTTATTCCTTTAGATCCCTGACTATACTGAATATAAAAAATAAATAATTAACCATTCAGAGTAAAATATACAAATTATGTCAAATATTTTAATTATATTTACTTTCATAAACTCAATTGAATATAAGTTTATTTAATTAAAATTACCCAATTTGTTTTTGAATAGAATAAATAAATATTATGAAATATTATTTTTTTATTTTCAATTTATTTTTATAGGACGTATAGGAGTATATTTTATCAATACACTTTTTAAAAAAGGAAAGAATTTTTCCATGATGGCTTCAAAATAATTAATATCTGTTGGATTACGACCGGTTTTCGGCAATACTGAAAAAATCATGTAAAGCATCTTATTACAGACAATTTTCCACGAATATTAAAATAAAAATCATAAATTTAATACTGGTTTTGTTAGCCCCCAAGAACATGTTTTAATATCCGCAGAAAGCTGTCTCATGATGCGATAAACAACAATGTTATTGTTCATGATACTAAGAGTTATAGAATAGTTATTTCTCGCATCGAATTATAAACAGCTTTTCGTGGATATAGAATGTACAATTATAAGATTAAATCCAGTTTTTTTAGCGCCGAGGTGCCGAAGGCAAGGTCTAAAAAACTGGTTTTAATCTTATGATTGTACATTTTTATATTCACAGAAAGCTGGGTATAATACGATGCTAGACATAGTTTTTTCGTATGGATGAGAACCGGTTCCTATCCACCGGATTTGAATGAATACGAGAAAATCGTTAATCTGTTACTAGTATTAAGTGTCAAGAAAGATTAGTTGACAAATTATTCACGCAACCTTTTAAAAAAATATTTCATACAGTATGAAAAAGTGTGATGCTATATAAAAAGTTAAGTTGTCTAAATAAGTTTGTACAGTTCACAGATTTGTGGGAGAAAGGTCAACAACCGGCGCAGCTTATGTAATTTAATAGTACATTAATATAGTAATGATTTTAATATCTGGAAACTTCTCAGCTTTCCGACCATCTTTTGGTTATATAAATGAGGAGATATGAAAAAATTATATAAGATTTATACTTGGATACATATAGTTTTTTTGAAGAAAAGAAATAGCTGAACCATTATCCAATATGATTCTTTTTAAAGTGTAGCTTCTTTTAGATCCTGCGAATGTTTATAACTAGTTTGAGGGAGGTTACCACCACCCTGAAACCATCCCAAGAAAGATTACCCTTATTAAAAAAAGCCTCTCCAAAAAATGGTTCAGGATGTCAATAGCTATTTTTTATATGGTTTTGTTTTGTGGGGGTGTTTACTTCCCTAGATTTAAAGTACATTTGTTTTAAGGGGGATAAATACCACTTAACCCCCCTGTTTACCCTTCTGATGAAATAAAAGAGGAAGGGTTCACCACCCTACATCTCATTTTACAAGGGTCTATAACCCCCTGATATATACCCCTTCTTAAAACTGCAAAAATTAAGGGGTGTGAAAAAAATGCCCTCACACCCCCTTTGATTGTCAGTGTAAAAATTTGCGTGCACGCCACTGCTCTATGCATGCATTAAAAAATGGAGGGGGTATGAACTATATATGTAACTCTTCCATCGGGGCAGGGACACTTTCCCGAATTTGTATTGGAACTTTGAAATAAGATAATAACGTCGGAAATATATACACAGCGGCTTACCTCCAAAAGAACAGAAGTCAATTTGCCAGCAGACTAAAAGGGTCTTTACCACATGGGCCAGGTAATCTATACTTATACTATACATTTAATTTAGAGGAGTTGGTGAGTTAGACAACAGTAGCGTGGTCCAAGCACTTCTAGATATGGAGGAAGAAATTAAAACTCTTAGGTAACTCATACTTTCAATAAGTAGAGGTAGCGCCCCTAGAATATAGGAACTCTGTAGCTTAAGTTTTTATTGAAATCTTTAGCTACAGACAAAATCCTTTACTTCTTTATATAATAGGAAAGCACTAAAAGGTTAAGTTGGGTTAGTCAATTAATTATAGTAGATAAAATCAAATTCACTTAAGGCTACTGCAAGGTTCAGTATCTATCGGAGGGGTTAGAAAGGGGACATTGGACTGTTTAATTACACTGGTTTTATAACTTACTTTATATTTGTTGGTTAAAACTAACAGTGTCTAAATTGTTCAACCAATAATTGTTATCAACCTTAATGTTTATTGTTTGTATTATCATTAGGGATGTACATAAATTTATTGTCCATTTTCTCATCCCTTTGAACAGTTTGTTAGAGTAATCCTATGTAGTTGAAACCATTTTTTTAGATGCCAGATGTTGGAGGGGGCCCAAGGAGCCTGACAAAGAGCCCTGTCAAGGGCTCACAGTGTTTGATTAGCCAGATTCACAAGTGAGGTCGCAATACCATCAGTAACGGCTATAAAAATGGGTTACCATTTTCTAGAATGGCTTCGAAACTGATTACTATCCGCTGGATTAGAGCCGGTTCTCAGCCATACTGAAAAATCATATATAGCATCGTATTATAGACAATCTTCTAAGAACATTAAAATAAGTCATAAAAGTATTACCGGTTTTGTGAGCCTATGACTTCGACCCCTCGGAGCTAACAAAACTTCGCAGACATATTTCTGTAATACGATCCGATAAATAACAATTATTTTATAAAGCAATTTTCTCTTTTATAAAGAAATTTTTTGACAAATAGAATGAATAGAATACAAAAGTTGTTTAATCATTTGTTTTTATTCAGTACTTTTCTTCTTTACTATAATGTAACTGTATAATATTTATTATTTATCTATTTTATTATGATTACTAGATTCGCTACTCATAGACATTTATAACGCATTCTTGTTAAAATATATCTCAATACACCCATTTAAATTCTTTATCTAAAATTCACTTTTGATATTTATTTGGATCTTGGACAAAGTAGCTTCGGACAAAGTAGCTTCGGACAAAGTAGCTTCGGACAAAGTAGCTTCGGACAAAGTAGCTTCAGGACAAAGTAGCTTCCGGACA
>LS055289.1:0-17627 GCA_900241095.1 Acartia tonsa
CTGATTATTCAGTTCAGACACTATACAAGTGTTAATGTCCGTTTGTCCTACTGTTTCAGTGCTTCGCTTTTATGGATGTTGTCATCCTTGTTTAAATTAATACTATTGTACAAAATATGAATACAAGATATACAATCATGAAAATGTTATTAGTACAGATATAAAAAAAGTGTACAACATATACAAAAAAAATATACTAATTAATAAAAAAAAAAAACTTAAAAGTATTATTGTATACAAAATTGATACAACATGTACAAGGGGACTTTGCCAAAAAAATTTACTGTACAATTTTTTAAAGAAATGATACAATAGTACTTTTGTATGTTTTGTATAATTTTTATTATACAAAAAAAATTCTACCTATACAAAGAACAACCTGGGTACTTTATTATTTACTTTGTCCGACAGTCAGTCCTTAAATATGTATTGGAGGAAATGTGATTTTCTCGGCTGCTATTGAAGAGAGACAGATGAAATGATTCCTAGGACATATATACATATGGTTCATACATTAAGTTTTGTCCGTCCGTCTGTCGAAAATGCTTTAAAAGACATAAAAGGTTTGTCATTAAAAAAAGTTTTTTTAAATGTTTCTCTTTATTTTTATTCTTTGTGATTACAACTGAACATCTGCTCTATAACTCTCTTTGTCCGTTTGTCCATTCCAAGATTTTTTTGCTTCGCTACTTATATGGATTTTGTCAACAGTGTTTTCTCTATTTTGGCTATTTATGAATTCTCCTCGAGTGCTATAAATTTTACTCATGGCAAATTCAAAACTTCCCTGAAAATTACAGATCCTTAGATCATGAATCTCGCCGTTTCTGAGATGTCTAAAGACAAACAGTCTTCTCTTTTTGTTGGTACAAAATCGTTAGCTACTTCAGCTAAATTTTGATTATTTAATTTAAAACAAGTAATGTCCAACCGTTTCAACCAATATTTTTAATCTACAGAAGTAGTAATCACTAATTTATCCTTCATTATATAATCCCCGTTTTTTTCATAAAAACTTATTATTCCCAAAATGTCTTATATAATTTTGTAACTTGTTCATAATTAGACGCGGCATTCGTACGCAGTTGAATGCACGTGTTCAATGGGCGTGGGCTCGTTTAAGACCAAGGAAAATCAGCGGGTATCTTCATATCTTACTAGAGTGTCAAGCAATAAACATCTAATTCTATTATTTTCAGATATTAAATTGTGTCGATTGACAAAATGTCTCAATCTGGTGGGGGAGGAAATGGTGATGCGGCCAGGTAATATAATTATTTAATTATTAGAATTTAAAAAAAAAAGATAAAATTTAACTTTATGAGGGATTAGTTGAATTTATAGTTCTTCCTATGGAGAATATCTAATTGGGTATTTGTTCTGATTAATAATAATTTCTTTTTTCTCCCCTCCCTAACCCTATCCCAAATTAAAGATAATAAAAACGTCTTTCTTTGATTTTAATGAGAACTGATAAAGGGGGTACTGAAAATTTATGTCAGAATAATTAACCTTAATTTTATTCAACTATTTATCCGATTGTTTCTTTGATTTCGATGTTTAGCATTTTGTTATTCTCTAGATATATTGTAAATGGGTACTATTTTCACATTATCCAATAGAGGTTCAATATTTAATATTTATTTTTCAATATTTCTAGAGAAATTTTTGATTTTCGAAATATTTTCTTTTGCCACTTTTAGTGGTTCTATTTTTATCCTTTAATATATTGAGCATAAAAGCCGGAATTATGAATTTTATTATAATCTTTAAATACCTAGTAATTTAAATATAATCCCGGTTTTTATTTTTGCTCACAGTTTTGAAAGGATATTATATCTATCATTCTTTATAAGAATGTTATTTACAGCATTAGAATTCGTTCTAATTTGTTTATGCTGTTTATTTTACAACCCCAGTTAATGAAATTTTTAATTTCAGGGTTGATTACAAGAGAAGACCCTTGGCAGAGTATGGCGTCTTTCGTCCAGATTGCCCAGTTGCCTCCAAGTTATACGCAGCCATTTGTCTGCGTGTTTTTAATGGTTCTGCTAACGGCGAATTTAGAGTTTCATTCAACTCCCAGGCTGATATCCGATTTCCTGTAAATTTAATGGAGTTGTTTCAAGCTGAAGATTTAAGAGGCTTCCATGCTAATGTTATCCTTAAACCCGATGAGCTGGTTTTCGAGGAAAGTTTATAATTGGACTATACTTTACATTTCCTTCAGGATTTTTTTTATCTTTTTATTTTTCTTTTAATTAATTATTTTCTCTTCTGTTTTCTTCTTAAATTACTTCTCAAATATTTTTTTCATTTTTCTTTCATTTTTTCTTAAATTTTCTTTTATTCCTTTCTTTTTTAAACTTCTACTTTTCTTTCTTCAAAAACAGTATTTTTCTTTCTTGTCCATTTATAAACTATCAATTTTTTCTCAGGATAATGTTTTATACAGTAAATGGACGTCTTTAAAGCAGCTTGCCTCTGGTCGTATGATGGCCGTTCAGCATGAGGCAATTGACTTGGCGCTTGCCTATGATCGCCTAGTAGAGATTCTTGATCCTTTGGATGATGTCTGTTATAGACTTGAATTATCTGTCAATTCCGCCAAAAGTCTTGGCTTTGACTTAATCGTTAAAATGTTGCCTGCTAGTCCGGCCAAGCTAAATGATGATTGTCGCCTCAGTGGGAGTGATGTTGGAGGGACCATTGTTCACACAATTGATGTTACCCCAGTTTTATTTAAGGGATGGATGTATTTTTGCACATTTGTTTTTCAATTTCTTTTTTTTCCTGTCTTTAGTAACAGTTTTATTTCCCTCCCTTTTTATTTGTTTTTCACATTTTTTTCTCTCCTTTCATTTTCTTTCTTCAAAATTAAAATGGACATTATTTTAAAACAAATTTCTTTATTCTTAGGTACCTAATATTTTAAATTTTTAAAATATTTTAAATTACATTTTTTTTCGTGCATATTATACATCCCTTTTTATAGGATAATGATTGTTCTGATTTAAAACCCTTGTATCCCACGTGCCCCATTCTATGCAGCGACTCTCTACTAACTGATGCCCAGTACTATCAGATTACCCGGGGCATTTTTCCGGCCGTGATGCTGAAGTTTAGGATACACGCTAACCTTCCTATCAGAGCTGCGGCAGTTTATGTGAAGGATACAAAAGCTTTATCTGGCAATAGCCTTCGTTATCCCAAGATGTCCAAAGCATTCCAAGATAGTGCTATTCCGATACAAAAAGGTATTATTTCAAAATATGGCGCTAAATTCGATATCAAACAGTATATACCTGTTTTGCCGCCTTATTTATTAACTTTTGTAAGTCTACATTTGACAACCTCTACTTGGAATAGCTATAAAACAGCATGGTGCGCCTTTTTTGACTTTATAAAACACCGTGGCTTAAAAGTGTGCCTACCAGCATCTTCTCAATTGTTACAAAGTTTTGCACATTACCTGTATGTTTGGCGAAATCTTAAGTCATCTACAATTCAATCTTATCTGTCTGGTTTGAAAAAGCTTCATGAATTGAACTATCGTAGTACTCGTTGTTTTGAAGATCCTTTGTTAGCATGTTATTTGACGGGTATTGAAAACTATGAAGCTTTAACTGATAACAATCCTTTTCGTAGAAATGTTATAACTTTTCCCATCCTTCAACTTTGGGGCCACCAGATTTTTACTTCAAATTTAAATGAAATGGATAAGACAGTTTTATGGACAGTGTCTTTATTAGCATTCTGGTTGGCCCGAAGGATGGGCGAACTTGTTTCAGTGCAAGGCTCTACAGTAGATTTGATCCGTGCCCTGACTTGGTCTAAAGTTAAAATAAGAGACCCTTCACATTATACAGTTTTAATTATACGCCCTAAAGTAACTGACAAAGCTTCCCCTGTTGGTCAGGTCCTGGATTTATGGGCATACCCTGATGATAACCGATACTGTCCAATTTTTTACCTAAACCGTCTCCATGATTTATGCTGGGAAAAGGAAAAAGGAAAAAATGATGACATTATTTTTCAATGGACTAGTGGCGCCCCTGTTACTTTGGCAGCCATCAACAACTATTTAGCTTCCTTATTAACTCCAAAGTTTAATAATCCTGCTGTTAAATTTACTTGCCATTCATTTCGAGCTGGTCTTCCCAGCATGATGGCTACAAATCCTGATTTATTTACAGAACAGGATTGTCGTATATCTGGCGGATGGCAGTCTAAAACTGTCCGCCGATATACTAGACAGCATGGTATTGCCCAAGGTCGTGTGATAAAAAAATTCCAGGGCTTCTTAAGACAGTAATAGTAAGATAAGTTCATACTAATGAATCATTACTTGTGATAATATTAGTTTTTTCTGATGTCAAGTTTATATTCCTAATAAGTTCTATGTGATAATATGATAGGATTTTCTTTTGTTAACGGATTATATTTATCTCTGCAATAATTTTGCATAAAATTTGGTAATTTTTTTTTGGGGGTTCTTTTTCATTATTCATTACATATGACATTATAATTTAATTTTAGACATTCCTGTTGTGTCTGATATTGACGCCGTCCTTGCTGCTGCCATTACTGACGCCTCTAATGAGATTGGGCATAATCCAAAACTCAGTAAAATTGATGCTCATGAATCCCTGGCGGATGCTAAAATGCGTCATGAGCATAATTTAAATGTTGATATCCATCCACCCCTTCCACCCCCTGTGTCGAGTGCCTCACATCCTCCCCCTCCTCCATCTGGCTACAATTCTCAATTTTCTACAGCTCAAACTAATTATACTCCCCCTCCTTATGTGGGTCTTACTGGATGTAACTCCACCCCCACAGCTACTACTGGATTAAATCATTCTACGGCGTTTAACAGCTATAATCCCCCCCCTCCTTCTTATTCTTTTTCTTCAGGAATTGATGAAGGACAGCTTAGCGCAGGTCAATTAAATTTGACTGATTCTGATCTCCGTACAAAATTTCCAGTTTTGTACAGCCAAAGTTATTTTAACAAAAATCCTGCTTTTGTATATTTAAAAATGGAGACCTTAGCTAAGCAAGAAATTGAGTGCAGTAATAGACTTTACACCGCCCCCAAAACAGTGCTTGATAAACTGCAAGCTAATAATGAAAGCATTATTATCCCCACAGAATACCCCACTGCTATCGATGACTTGCAATTCAATTTGCACCCAGTTAGATATGCCAGATTTCCCATTACTCCTCCCACTCAGTTATTTACTATGGCAGCGAATCTCAACGTAAATCCTCCTCCTATTACTAGTTATGATTTTAGTCATTTAAAAAATGTCCACCAGGTGACTCCGACAGCATATGTCGAGTCACATAATTTGACGTCACAGAAATTGTCCCTCAAACTTTTTACTGAATCCAATTTTTTAAAAGCTAACTCTGGATTTCAACAATTCAAAATTATTGATCGTCAAGACGCGCAAGCCGAGTTACAAACGGGCGCATCCTTGTTAAATGTGAAAAGTTTTCATGAGTTTTTGTGTTCATTTTTTTGGGCGCGCGTCCTCCGGTCATGTGCCTTCCCCCTAGACAAAAGTTTTGATAGTCTGTATCTGTTTTTTTTGGACAACGATTTTTTTGAATGTCCTTTTAATGCAGACGGTCTAGGGAGAGGGCCCATGAACCAGGGGACGTTTTGCGCGTTATTTGCTGATTATATCATTCAAATGAACAATAGTCGTTATGCAAAAAAAATGCCTTTCGCCACTACAACAGAATTACATTCCATTTATGTGCAATTTTGCAGAGGCGACCAGCGTTTTAAGAATCATTGTGATCGTTCTATTGCACCACAGTCTCCTTCTCGTAAAGCTCAATCTCGTTCTTTACCTAATAAGAAATCAATTTGTAATTTCTTTAATCTTAAAGATAAAACTTGTTTTCGTGCAAAATTGAAAGATGGCAATAGTTGCAGAGATAAATCCGGTTTTGTTTTCAAACACATTTGTGATTTTCAACTTGCCAATGGTGAACTTTGTGGGAAATACCATCCCAAATTTGAACATCCTACTTAAATTTATTTTTTCATCCTAAGTTTTTTTTGTAAACTTAGTTTTTTGCTTTATTTGATTTAAGTCATTTCTTTCTATTTCATACCTTTAAATTTTAATATTATGTGTGAAATTTAAATATTGTCAGAAAATTTATTAGATGTATGATTTCATTCTAAAGTTCTTTGTAAACTTTTTAATTCAAATTCTATCTTTCTTTTTCATACAGTAAAATGTCGGAGGTGCCAAAGGATTTTGATCCTCTTAATTAATTTTCCGGATCATGTTTTCTGTTTCCTTAAAAAATTTTATTTTTTATCTTTGTTTTTGTTAAACTTTTATCAGATTTTTGATACATTTCCTTTGGTTTACAACTTTTTCATTTTTTAAAAACCTTTGTTTGATTAAAACAATTAATGCATTTATGTTTTTCGCATTTTGTTTTGTCATATTTATTAAATATACTTTTGATATATTTATTATTAAAATATATATCTTGGATATTTTATTGATTTATATTTGTGTATGTCATTTTTTTTCTTTTTCAATATAATTTTTTATCAAAATTCTTTGTTTATTTCTAATTTTATTTGTATATTTGCTTTCTACTCTATGAATACGTTTTATTGCTTTTTTAATGCTTAGGCATTCCCCCAGGAGTAAATGACCGCTTGTATGTTTATTTTTTATCGAGGTTGCGCGAATTTTTTACGAGGCTTTAAATATTCGTTTGTAGGTTAAATTTAATTTAAGGTTGCGTGATTCTACGAGGTTATTTTTATGAACATTTTGCGAGGTTATTTTCGAGGTTATATAATAAATAAATTGAATAATTTTCCGATTATTGGTATTTATGTCCGCTTTACGAGATTGACCATAAGTTTAAATCTTTCCTACATTTTTGGTTTCAACCCTAAAATTTTTTTAGGGGTTACAGCTGATGTACTGGGTCTCCCGCGGACTTCTAGTATTTATGATTGGTTCGAATCTAAAGAGTTTTCAACAACAATCAATGTTCCTCCCGCTAAACCTAAACAATTAAAAAACCCTGAAATACCTATTTTAAAGGAATGTAACAATTATTTATTTTTCTTTTTAACCAAAGACGACATTTGTTTTTTAAAATTTTCGGCGGCATTGCACTAAATTATTTTTTTTTACTATTACGGTGACAAACTTTGCAGATTTTTCGCTTTTAATCTATTATTTATAACTTCGTTTTTTAAATTATATTGTTACATATTTTTTTCTAGGATTATGGTTCTTGTCCTTCAGACTCTTTTTGGAAGATTTTTCCCTCTTTTTCTTTACCTGGTACGGGTGACCCTAACACGCCTATCAATGTAGATTTATTAGAATCTGAAATGCGATCAATTCATTCAAAACTAACTGATGTCCAAAAATTTAACATGCAACGAACGATAAACAATATGAGACACGGCGCTGATGCTCTCATTGATCCTTCCCTTATTACCCCCATGACTGATGAAAACAGTAAAAGTGTTTTACAACCCGAAGTAGCCCGCCACTATACAGACCAGTTAGCAACCATGATCAAAAAGAAATTTGTTGCTGGGCCCTTTGATTCCCCGCCTTTCCCGAATTTTAGAACAAATAGTCTTTTCGCTGTAAACCAGAGTGATAAATATCGTCCGATATTGAATTTGTCTAAACCTGATGGAAACAATTTTAACGAAGCTATTATTCCGTCAAAAATGCGTAAAGTTAATATGTCTACAGCTCGTCAATTTGCAGCTACTCTTCGAAATACTGGTCAAAATTCTATTATGTCTAAGCTGGATCATGTATCAGCGTATAAGTTAGTCCCAGTTAAACCTGAGCAATTTTACTTGCAGGGTTTTAAATGGTTGGGAAAATATTTTGTTGAAGTGAGACTTATTTTTGGTGCACGGTCTTCTGTACCTAATTATGATGATTTACATCAAACAGTTAGTGATATTGTTAAAATTAAATCTGGTACTGACCGTCAATTTTTACATCGCACCCTGGATGATCAAGTCATTGTCACTCCAAACTTAGAACTAAACAAAGCATTTATCAATACTTATCTTGATTTAGCAAATTACATAAATTTACCTCTTGCTGATACAACTGGACAAGATAAAGCCTTCCTTTATAGAACTTCGGGCACAGTTTTGGGTATCTTTTTTGATACAAAAAAGATGTCATGGACCTATAATAACGATAAACGATTACGTCATATGGCGATACTCCAATCAGCTTTGACTGCCCCTATGGTGTCTTTGGATCTCCTTCAGAAAGTCATGGGTGTTGTTAACACTCTAATGTTATTGTGCCCTCTATTACGATTTTTAAGAGCGCCTTTTGTTAAGATCCTAACTGATGCCTATTCTGTTTCTCCTATTCACCTTAATTTAGACGCAATCAACTTTCTCCATTTATGGTTACACATTTTTGAGTCCCTCCAACATGGTTTCCCAATACCTAAAATTTCAAAGTTTCCTCCTGCAATTGTCCAAACATTTGTGACCGACGCAGCTGGTCACCCTGATCCTGATATTCCCTTGGATTACAAGGTTGGAGTTGGTACTGCTGGATATATTAATCCTTGTCCTAAAATAATTTATCTGGAACAAGCTTTGTGGCCTCCTTCCTTTCTTCCTACCAAAGATGTTATTAGCAAGTTTTTTGGTAGAAAAACTACCTTACTTGAAGCCATCGGTCTTATTCTACCTTTGTATCACAATATTCCTTCCATTATGGGAACACATATTGTCTTAAAAGTTGACAATCTTGGAACGGTATGGGCTTATGAAAAAGGTAGATCAAAAGAAGATCCTTATACCAGTGTGATAATGACTGCTCTAAATCATATAGCTGTTTATTTTTCATGTAAGCTATATGTTACCCATTGTCCTCGCCTTTCTTGCGAGGCTGCTGTTATGGCTGATCTTTTGACCCGAACAAATGAACGCGGTATGGATTTTGTTCGTCGTAAGAAGATACCTATCATGTCCGGTTGGCCACCCTCTCTCCTTAATTGGATGTATAATCCAACTTTAGATTGGAACTTGGGTGTTTCCTTGGTCGATGATTTCAAGGCTGTTCTACATTCTACAAGGTTAGGTTTTTCCCTTTTTGGCATGGATGAGTCTTTTTTTTCCCTTTATGGCCGGCTTATGTAATAAATTAGGATTTCTTAACATCTACGGTTTGATATTCTTAGTAGTTCTATGATTACTTAATTAAATAAAACTTTGTTGTTCCGTAGAAGTAAGAAATCCTCAGATTTTAATATTAGGGCTCATCCCATACCGGAAAAAGGAAAACCTTCTTATACTTTAGGTGATACAGTTTGTTGCTGACACTCTCTGGATCTTGGAGGTACCTGCCTGATTTTCTGCACGTGTTCAATGGGCGTGGGCTCGTTTAAGACCAAGGAAAATCAGCGGGTATCTTCATATCTTACTAGAGTGTCAAGCAATAAACATCTAATTCTATTATTTTCAGATATTAAATTGTGTCGATTGACAAAATGTCTCAATCTGGTGGGGGAGGAAATGGTGATGCGGCCAGGTAATATAATTATTTAATTATTAGAATTTAAAAAAAAAAGATAAAATTTAACTTTATGAGGGATTAGTTGAATTTATAGTTCTTCCTATGGAGAATATCTAATTGGGTATTTGTTCTGATTAATAATAATTTCTTTTTTCTCCCCTCCCTAACCCTATCCCAAATTAAAGATAATAAAAACGTCTTTCTTTGATTTTAATGAGAACTGATAAAGGGGGTACTGAAAATTTATGTCAGAATAATTAACCTTAATTTTATTCAACTATTTATCCGATTGTTTCTTTGATTTCGATGTTTAGCATTTTGTTATTCTCTAGATATATTGTAAATGGGTACTATTTTCACATTATCCAATAGAGGTTCAATATTTAATATTTATTTTTCAATATTTCTAGAGAAATTTTTGATTTTCGAAATATTTTCTTTTGCCACTTTTAGTGGTTCTATTTTTATCCTTTAATATATTGAGCATAAAAGCCGGAATTATGAATTTTATTATAATCTTTAAATACCTAGTAATTTAAATATAATCCCGGTTTTTATTTTTGCTCACAGTTTTGAAAGGATATTATATCTATCATTCTTTATAAGAATGTTATTTACAGCATTAGAATTCGTTCTAATTTGTTTATGCTGTTTATTTTACAACCCCAGTTAATGAAATTTTTAATTTCAGGGTTGATTACAAGAGAAGACCCTTGGCAGAGTATGGCGTCTTTCGTCCAGATTGCCCAGTTGCCTCCAAGTTATACGCAGCCATTTGTCTGCGTGTTTTTAATGGTTCTGCTAACGGCGAATTTAGAGTTTCATTCAACTCCCAGGCTGATATCCGATTTCCTGTAAATTTAATGGAGTTGTTTCAAGCTGAAGATTTAAGAGGCTTCCATGCTAATGTTATCCTTAAACCCGATGAGCTGGTTTTCGAGGAAAGTTTATAATTGGACTATACTTTACATTTCCTTCAGGATTTTTTTTATCTTTTTATTTTTCTTTTAATTAATTATTTTCTCTTCTGTTTTCTTCTTAAATTACTTCTCAAATATTTTTTTCATTTTTCTTTCATTTTTTCTTAAATTTTCTTTTATTCCTTTCTTTTTTAAACTTCTACTTTTCTTTCTTCAAAAACAGTATTTTTCTTTCTTGTCCATTTATAAACTATCAATTTTTTCTCAGGATAATGTTTTATACAGTAAATGGACGTCTTTAAAGCAGCTTGCCTCTGGTCGTATGATGGCCGTTCAGCATGAGGCAATTGACTTGGCGCTTGCCTATGATCGCCTAGTAGAGATTCTTGATCCTTTGGATGATGTCTGTTATAGACTTGAATTATCTGTCAATTCCGCCAAAAGTCTTGGCTTTGACTTAATCGTTAAAATGTTGCCTGCTAGTCCGGCCAAGCTAAATGATGATTGTCGCCTCAGTGGGAGTGATGTTGGAGGGACCATTGTTCACACAATTGATGTTACCCCAGTTTTATTTAAGGGATGGATGTATTTTTGCACATTTGTTTTTCAATTTCTTTTTTTTCCTGTCTTTAGTAACAGTTTTATTTCCCTCCCTTTTTATTTGTTTTTCACATTTTTTTCTCTCCTTTCATTTTCTTTCTTCAAAATTAAAATGGACATTATTTTAAAACAAATTTCTTTATTCTTAGGTACCTAATATTTTAAATTTTTAAAATATTTTAAATTACATTTTTTTTCGTGCATATTATACATCCCTTTTTATAGGATAATGATTGTTCTGATTTAAAACCCTTGTATCCCACGTGCCCCATTCTATGCAGCGACTCTCTACTAACTGATGCCCAGTACTATCAGATTACCCGGGGCATTTTTCCGGCCGTGATGCTGAAGTTTAGGATACACGCTAACCTTCCTATCAGAGCTGCGGCAGTTTATGTGAAGGATACAAAAGCTTTATCTGGCAATAGCCTTCGTTATCCCAAGATGTCCAAAGCATTCCAAGATAGTGCTATTCCGATACAAAAAGGTATTATTTCAAAATATGGCGCTAAATTCGATATCAAACAGTATATACCTGTTTTGCCGCCTTATTTATTAACTTTTGTAAGTCTACATTTGACAACCTCTACTTGGAATAGCTATAAAACAGCATGGTGCGCCTTTTTTGACTTTATAAAACACCGTGGCTTAAAAGTGTGCCTACCAGCATCTTCTCAATTGTTACAAAGTTTTGCACATTACCTGTATGTTTGGCGAAATCTTAAGTCATCTACAATTCAATCTTATCTGTCTGGTTTGAAAAAGCTTCATGAATTGAACTATCGTAGTACTCGTTGTTTTGAAGATCCTTTGTTAGCATGTTATTTGACGGGTATTGAAAACTATGAAGCTTTAACTGATAACAATCCTTTTCGTAGAAATGTTATAACTTTTCCCATCCTTCAACTTTGGGGCCACCAGATTTTTACTTCAAATTTAAATGAAATGGATAAGACAGTTTTATGGACAGTGTCTTTATTAGCATTCTGGTTGGCCCGAAGGATGGGCGAACTTGTTTCAGTGCAAGGCTCTACAGTAGATTTGATCCGTGCCCTGACTTGGTCTAAAGTTAAAATAAGAGACCCTTCACATTATACAGTTTTAATTATACGCCCTAAAGTAACTGACAAAGCTTCCCCTGTTGGTCAGGTCCTGGATTTATGGGCATACCCTGATGATAACCGATACTGTCCAATTTTTTACCTAAACCGTCTCCATGATTTATGCTGGGAAAAGGAAAAAGGAAAAAATGATGACATTATTTTTCAATGGACTAGTGGCGCCCCTGTTACTTTGGCAGCCATCAACAACTATTTAGCTTCCTTATTAACTCCAAAGTTTAATAATCCTGCTGTTAAATTTACTTGCCATTCATTTCGAGCTGGTCTTCCCAGCATGATGGCTACAAATCCTGATTTATTTACAGAACAGGATTGTCGTATATCTGGCGGATGGCAGTCTAAAACTGTCCGCCGATATACTAGACAGCATGGTATTGCCCAAGGTCGTGTGATAAAAAAATTCCAGGGCTTCTTAAGACAGTAATAGTAAGATAAGTTCATACTAATGAATCATTACTTGTGATAATATTAGTTTTTTCTGATGTCAAGTTTATATTCCTAATAAGTTCTATGTGATAATATGATAGGATTTTCTTTTGTTAACGGATTATATTTATCTCTGCAATAATTTTGCATAAAATTTGGTAATTTTTTTTTGGGGGTTCTTTTTCATTATTCATTACATATGACATTATAATTTAATTTTAGACATTCCTGTTGTGTCTGATATTGACGCCGTCCTTGCTGCTGCCATTACTGACGCCTCTAATGAGATTGGGCATAATCCAAAACTCAGTAAAATTGATGCTCATGAATCCCTGGCGGATGCTAAAATGCGTCATGAGCATAATTTAAATGTTGATATCCATCCACCCCTTCCACCCCCTGTGTCGAGTGCCTCACATCCTCCCCCTCCTCCATCTGGCTACAATTCTCAATTTTCTACAGCTCAAACTAATTATACTCCCCCTCCTTATGTGGGTCTTACTGGATGTAACTCCACCCCCACAGCTACTACTGGATTAAATCATTCTACGGCGTTTAACAGCTATAATCCCCCCCCTCCTTCTTATTCTTTTTCTTCAGGAATTGATGAAGGACAGCTTAGCGCAGGTCAATTAAATTTGACTGATTCTGATCTCCGTACAAAATTTCCAGTTTTGTACAGCCAAAGTTATTTTAACAAAAATCCTGCTTTTGTATATTTAAAAATGGAGACCTTAGCTAAGCAAGAAATTGAGTGCAGTAATAGACTTTACACCGCCCCCAAAACAGTGCTTGATAAACTGCAAGCTAATAATGAAAGCATTATTATCCCCACAGAATACCCCACTGCTATCGATGACTTGCAATTCAATTTGCACCCAGTTAGATATGCCAGATTTCCCATTACTCCTCCCACTCAGTTATTTACTATGGCAGCGAATCTCAACGTAAATCCTCCTCCTATTACTAGTTATGATTTTAGTCATTTAAAAAATGTCCACCAGGTGACTCCGACAGCATATGTCGAGTCACATAATTTGACGTCACAGAAATTGTCCCTCAAACTTTTTACTGAATCCAATTTTTTAAAAGCTAACTCTGGATTTCAACAATTCAAAATTATTGATCGTCAAGACGCGCAAGCCGAGTTACAAACGGGCGCATCCTTGTTAAATGTGAAAAGTTTTCATGAGTTTTTGTGTTCATTTTTTTGGGCGCGCGTCCTCCGGTCATGTGCCTTCCCCCTAGACAAAAGTTTTGATAGTCTGTATCTGTTTTTTTTGGACAACGATTTTTTTGAATGTCCTTTTAATGCAGACGGTCTAGGGAGAGGGCCCATGAACCAGGGGACGTTTTGCGCGTTATTTGCTGATTATATCATTCAAATGAACAATAGTCGTTATGCAAAAAAAATGCCTTTCGCCACTACAACAGAATTACATTCCATTTATGTGCAATTTTGCAGAGGCGACCAGCGTTTTAAGAATCATTGTGATCGTTCTATTGCACCACAGTCTCCTTCTCGTAAAGCTCAATCTCGTTCTTTACCTAATAAGAAATCAATTTGTAATTTCTTTAATCTTAAAGATAAAACTTGTTTTCGTGCAAAATTGAAAGATGGCAATAGTTGCAGAGATAAATCCGGTTTTGTTTTCAAACACATTTGTGATTTTCAACTTGCCAATGGTGAACTTTGTGGGAAATACCATCCCAAATTTGAACATCCTACTTAAATTTATTTTTTCATCCTAAGTTTTTTTTGTAAACTTAGTTTTTTGCTTTATTTGATTTAAGTCATTTCTTTCTATTTCATACCTTTAAATTTTAATATTATGTGTGAAATTTAAATATTGTCAGAAAATTTATTAGATGTATGATTTCATTCTAAAGTTCTTTGTAAACTTTTTAATTCAAATTCTATCTTTCTTTTTCATACAGTAAAATGTCGGAGGTGCCAAAGGATTTTGATCCTCTTAATTAATTTTCCGGATCATGTTTTCTGTTTCCTTAAAAAATTTTATTTTTTATCTTTGTTTTTGTTAAACTTTTATCAGATTTTTGATACATTTCCTTTGGTTTACAACTTTTTCATTTTTTAAAAACCTTTGTTTGATTAAAACAATTAATGCATTTATGTTTTTCGCATTTTGTTTTGTCATATTTATTAAATATACTTTTGATATATTTATTATTAAAATATATATCTTGGATATTTTATTGATTTATATTTGTGTATGTCATTTTTTTTCTTTTTCAATATAATTTTTTATCAAAATTCTTTGTTTATTTCTAATTTTATTTGTATATTTGCTTTCTACTCTATGAATACGTTTTATTGCTTTTTTAATGCTTAGGCATTCCCCCAGGAGTAAATGACCGCTTGTATGTTTATTTTTTATCGAGGTTGCGCGAATTTTTTACGAGGCTTTAAATATTCGTTTGTAGGTTAAATTTAATTTAAGGTTGCGTGATTCTACGAGGTTATTTTTATGAACATTTTGCGAGGTTATTTTCGAGGTTATATAATAAATAAATTGAATAATTTTCCGATTATTGGTATTTATGTCCGCTTTACGAGATTGACCATAAGTTTAAATCTTTCCTACATTTTTGGTTTCAACCCTAAAATTTTTTTAGGGGTTACAGCTGATGTACTGGGTCTCCCGCGGACTTCTAGTATTTATGATTGGTTCGAATCTAAAGAGTTTTCAACAACAATCAATGTTCCTCCCGCTAAACCTAAACAATTAAAAAACCCTGAAATACCTATTTTAAAGGAATGTAACAATTATTTATTTTTCTTTTTAACCAAAGACGACATTTGTTTTTTAAAATTTTCGGCGGCATTGCACTAAATTATTTTTTTTTACTATTACGGTGACAAACTTTGCAGATTTTTCGCTTTTAATCTATTATTTATAACTTCGTTTTTTAAATTATATTGTTACATATTTTTTTCTAGGATTATGGTTCTTGTCCTTCAGACTCTTTTTGGAAGATTTTTCCCTCTTTTTCTTTACCTGGTACGGGTGACCCTAACACGCCTATCAATGTAGATTTATTAGAATCTGAAATGCGATCAATTCATTCAAAACTAACTGATGTCCAAAAATTTAACATGCAACGAACGATAAACAATATGAGACACGGCGCTGATGCTCTCATTGATCCTTCCCTTATTACCCCCATGACTGATGAAAACAGTAAAAGTGTTTTACAACCCGAAGTAGCCCGCCACTATACAGACCAGTTAGCAACCATGATCAAAAAGAAATTTGTTGCTGGGCCCTTTGATTCCCCGCCTTTCCCGAATTTTAGAACAAATAGTCTTTTCGCTGTAAACCAGAGTGATAAATATCGTCCGATATTGAATTTGTCTAAACCTGATGGAAACAATTTTAACGAAGCTATTATTCCGTCAAAAATGCGTAAAGTTAATATGTCTACAGCTCGTCAATTTGCAGCTACTCTTCGAAATACTGGTCAAAATTCTATTATGTCTAAGCTGGATCATGTATCAGCGTATAAGTTAGTCCCAGTTAAACCTGAGCAATTTTACTTGTAGGGTTTTAAGTGGCTGGGAAAATATTTTGTTGAAGTGAGACTTATTTTTGGTGCACAGTCTTCTGTACCTAATTATGATGATTTACATCAAACAGTTAGTGATATTGTTAAAATTAAATCTGGTACTGACCATCAATTTTTACATTGCACCCTGGATGATCAAGTCATGTCACTCCAAACTTGAATTGAACAAAGCATTCATTAATACTTACCTTGATCTAGCTAATTACATAAATTTACCTCTTGCTGATACGACTGGACAAGACAAAGCCTTCCTTTATAGAACTTTGGGTACAGTTATGGGTATCTTTTTTGATACAAAAAACTATCATGGACCTATAATAACGATAAACGATTATGTCATATGGCGATACTTCAATCAGCTTTGACTGCCCCTATGGTGTCTCTGGATCTCCTTCAGAAAGTTATGGGTGTTGTTAACACTCTAATGTTATTGTGCCCTCTATGAAGATTTTTAAGAGTGCCTTTTGTTAAAATCCTAACTGATGCCTATTCTGTTTCTCCTATTCGCCTTACTTTAGATGCAATCAACTTCCTCCATTTATGGTTACACATTTTTGATTCCCTCCAACATGGTTTCCCAATACCTAAAATTTCAAAGTTTCCTCCTGCAATTGTCCAAACATTTGTGACTGACGCAGCTGGTCACCCTGATCCTGATATTCCCTTGGATTACAAGGTTGGAGTTAGTACTGCTGGATATATTGATCCTTGTCCTAAAATAATTTATTTGGGACAAGCTTTGTGGCCTCCTTCCTTTCTTCCTACCAAAGATGTCATTAGCAAGTTTTTTTGGTAGGAAAACTACTTTACTTGAAGCCATCGGTCTTATCCTACCTTTGTATCATAATATTTCTCCCATTATAGGAACACACATTGTTTTAACAGTCAATCTAGGAACAGTATGAGCATATGAAAAAGGCAGATCAAAAAGTGGCAATGCATTCATGGGAATCTAGGCTGTATAAAATGCTCCTCAACCTCCTTCCCATGTCATATGATGGACTGAAAAGGAGCCTAACTGCAATTGAATAATTGTTCATCTGAATGTACTATGTAAACACTCTTGTTATATGTGTTCTGGTTAAGTTCTCATATCCTGTTAGATAGAAGTTCAAACAGTACATTTAACTCAGCATAAATTATCATAATTTATGCAGAGTTAAATGCATAATTGATAATCTTAATGTATTATGTAAAAACTCTTGTTATGTGTGTTCTGATTTAGTTCTGATCTCCTGTTAGAAAAAGGTCAGAAAAACCTATGTTTTGTGAGATTTTGCTATGTGAAGGACCAAAAAGCTATGTTTTGCAATATTTTGCTATGTTAAGGACAGAAATGCTAAGTTTTCCAAGAATTTGCTATGTTTTGCAAGAATTTGCTATGTTTTGCAAGAATTTGCTAT